>MU223183.1:1916989-1942203 GCA_018584345.1 Thuja plicata | reverse complement strand
TATATATATATATATATAGATCTTTTATAATATGATTATTTTGATTTTTGCATGCACTTAGATTTTTATGACAAAAGTTTATATTCAGAAAAAATATATATTCTAGAAAGAAAAAGTAGAAGTTTTTTATTTTGCTTTTTCAAAAATATAAATTCTCCTAAAAACAAATAGAAAGTTAAAATGACTTACAAACATGTTAGATCTGTCTCCATTTATTTTCACTATATTTAGTGGGACACATATTTCTAAATTCATTTTAACTTTCTTTTCAAAAAATCTGGCATGTTTCTAAAGTCATTTCACTTTTTATTTATTTTTAGAAGAATTTTATGTTTTTGAAAAAGCCAACAATAAAATACATTACTTTTCCAAAGTTTGTAAGAGAGAAGTTCAAAGGTTTGTCTTTTAGTTAAAAGAAAAAACAAAAAACAAAAATGAAGGAATTTAGAA
Source organism: Thuja plicata (assembly GCA_018584345.1). Lineage (NCBI taxonomy): Eukaryota > Viridiplantae > Streptophyta > Pinopsida > Cupressales > Cupressaceae > Thuja > Thuja plicata. The sequence continues at coordinate 1,941,753 of MU223183.1, read as the reverse complement.
AAAAAAAATAGAGAAACCAAAAACAAAGGAAAATTGAAAGAAACCCTAAAAAAATCAAAGAAAAAGTTGAAAGGTTTGTGACTATGGGAGCTCCCAAGATGGCATAAACAGAAAAAGAGTTTGTAAATGACATTAATAGAAGATCAGGGTGCGGTTTAAGGTTTGGGTTTCTCATTTCCATTTTTTAAATTGTGAGCGGCAATGGATGAACATTTCTTCCGAATGCTGGATGGTAGCCCTGCTGATGTTGATTTGCAGATATTTTACCAAGGCTATGAATATGAGTGTAGTCCTTTGCATGTACATTCTTGTGTGATGAAAAATACTTCATTGTTTGGTCCAGTTGTAGATGGATCATGGGCTACATATAGTTCGTACCCCAAATTATACGTAGAAGCCAATCACACTGTTGGAGAATATTTGAGATGTCTTCATCTAATGTATTTCATTTACAATAGAGAAAATGTTCATTTCTATGGTGTAGATGAAGTGTTGAATTCTTTAATTGACATTTTTGATAGTTTTATGTTTGACGAAGGCATTATCGCATGTATTAATTATTTGGCAGAAGTTCCGTGGTCTCGAGAACAATTTCTCAAAATCAAGTTTTTATCGAAAACTCTTGTGCAACATGTTTCTAGACATATCAAAGATTCTCCTAATTTATATGTCAGGCTAAAAATCTTTGACTCATCTCTTGATGAAGATTTAAATCTTTTAAAAACCAAACTAGGAACAATGTTTTTTTTTATGTATGGAGAAATAATTCATCTACCATACCTCTTAGGAGCATGAGGCTTACCATAGAGCAACAGTTGAGTGAAATTTTCCAAAACAATGCAGTGCTCCATATGCATAAGGTCTATATAGAGGTACTTATATTTCAATTTAGATTTAAATTGCTAATATTAAGAATAGACAAAATTCTACTCAGGCAAGGGCTTTCAATGTGAGAATCTTTTGTGGCTCTTAGACATTGCTATTTTTTGTAACATGAAAATATTTGAAACAACTTTGAATATTTTGGTTAGTGATTCTGAACTTTCTTCCACATTACTACTTGATGAACAATTCAGAGAACCATTCTCCTATTTTCTGCTACAAATTTTAGATGACAAATACATGAAGAGCTTGACAAATGGAGATATAAGCCTTCCCAAGTCTTCCCAAATTTTATTTCTAAAAATACGGGTACCAATTATGGCGTATTATATTTCTAACATGGGTATGGGGTACAATAAAAAATTAGTTGGGAATGTTGCTAATGTGGTGGGACCTCTTTCTCTAGATGATTAGAAGGCACTTTTTATATCTTGGGAAGAGTGTTCAGAGAGATTTTCATGTACCGAGGGCGAAGATTTTCAGTGGTTGATTAATGCAATATGGTTAGCAGTGACAAGTATAAATGTCACCATTGGAAGACCTTAAATTGTTGGATAGTAGTGCCAAGCGTGTAATTAAAAAATGTCAAACATGCTTTGTTGGAGTTTTTTTATAGACATTCTAAATTGGTTTTTAGCGTTTTGTTGTAAAATTTTCACAGATAGTAAGATCTTTATATGGTTTGACATTTTGAATCAAAAGAACATGTTTATTTTTGTTTAAAATCAAATTATGTTTGCTGTTGCAAATTCTATGTTTGTTGTAGCATTGTGTTTAGTTACTGTGTATTTCCAAATCTTCATCAATTTGGTAAAACAAACTATGCAAAAGTTTAAAGGAATTTTTTATTGGTGGTTTATGAGTATCTTGTTGTTATAGAAGCTTATTTGATTGACACACATCTCGAAAGGTTAAAATTGATTTGGTATGTACTTGTTTTGCTCTCATGAATGCAACTTTTCATTTAATGTTATTTATGGGAAGCAGAGATAAATTATTATCTCAAACACTAGATTTCATCCCATTCAGCTTAGGTGGTTTTCATGTTAATGCTTGTGTGATGAGTATTTAATTTGTAGATACTTTTTCTTATCTGATCTCCTTAATGGAGATGAGACATATTAGGACTTTCATTCTTGTTTCAATGTTAATTCTGATACGATCATTATAAATATTTTGGATGTTATTTTTAGTCCCTGCCTTCTAACGACGGGGACCAATGTTTTCATGCTTCTTTTTCCTATTAGTTCCTGCCTAGGAAAGTGTGTGACTTGTAAAAATCCTACTTATACTATGGTTCATGTTAAGCGTTGTTTTTACACAAGCCAACTTGCTAGGATCTCAAGATTTGGTTTCCTCTCTTGAAAGAATAACAAAGTTATTCCCAAGGTTCTTCGGGGTTGGGTCACAACCTACTTGGTTACTCAGTTGAAGACAAATGTGAATGTTAAAAAGGAGGCCTTTGTTGGTACGTTCAAGACATCAAACTAGAAAACAATCTTTAGTACTATTTTTGGTTTTAACAAAATTAGTGTTTGAAATAAAATGCAATTTTGTATTTTCAAGGTGATTACTTTTAGATTGAAACAGAATTCAAAGGAGCAAGGTAACAAGAGATGAAGTAAACTACTGAAACGAAATCCTACAGACATAAACTATTGTAAACCCTTCCTTGCGAATTGAATAGTGGGGAGATTTGGAATAAACCCAAGAGATATATATCAGACAAAGCCACAATTCTATACATAATGGATGCAATCATTTGGAGAGAAGGTGAATTCACTCGTGCAAGATATTCAAAATCTATCAAATCATAAAGCACCAAGATGTGCACACCCACGAGATGGATTTATCGTTAAGCCCAATAGATGATCCCTTCCATGCATTCATCACATCAAGGTAGATAAACAACAACAAACTCCAACTAAGGTAAACACGAATTTGAAACACAACAAAACAAGAGGCTCTTTGAAAGTAATGAATAATGCATACACACATTCACCAATTCACATATATGGCAGAAATTTACACACCATGAATAAAGCACTAAATGTAGATCTTTATTGTATTAAGAATTCAACCCTATTACATTGATTTGCTTACATTATATAGAGTTTTTGATCTACCAACTCTAAATGCCAAAATTAGGGCATCAGAGAGTGTAAATTTATGAAAATAAACTAAAACTAAAGGTTAGCTAAAAAGAAACTATTGCTGACTGACACTGAATAGCTTGCATGGATTTAAAATCCATTTACAATTAGTTTGTCCATGCAAGAGGGATCAAACTCGTCAAGAAAGAAAGAGAAAGAAGATAGGGTTTCTTCTGTGAAGTGAAGTCTTCTTCTTGGTTCTTGGAGTTCTTCCTTGGAATCTTCATTCGGAGGTTCTTCTTGTGGTGGGAACTAAGTGGAACCTTAGTCCTTCCAAAATGAACTCAAGTTTACCAACAATCTAATCTAGAGTTCAACTGGCATGCAAAAAGATGATCTCATTGGAAGCACTTAGATTTTTGACCCCTAACCTCTACTATGAAGTTTTTAGTATCCAAAACTGGCTAAGTGTCAAACTGATTCTGGAGATTTGAAAGTTTTGGCCATTTCGGAGGCTGAAAGGCCAAAAAATCTAGAAGGCCAAAAGGCCAAAAATACTGGGAGGCCAAAAGGCCCAAAGTTGCATTCCCTAAGGAGGCCAAAAGGCCAAAATGCCAAAACTTGCCTTAGGAGAATTTTGCTAAGTGCTAAAACTGCTTTTTCCCCAAAATGCTCAAGGGTCCAAGGAGTCAGTTTGGGAATACTTCTGGGTGTGCAGCCCGGAGCCTCTGTATGATCTCCTAAACTTATTCATAGTTTATTTTCTTTATTTTCACCTTGTTGACCTTTTGTTCTTTCTCTCTTTAAATGTAGTCAATTTGAAAGCAAATAAATGGATCTCCTCTTCATTTCTTGTCATCCTTAACATTTCTTGTTGGAATAGTCCCAAAGGATAACTGAGGGGGGGGGGGTTGAATAAGTTATCAGCTATTTTAATTCTTTTCTTCTCTTAGATATAAATTAACATAAAGAAAATTCACATTTAGATAACACAATAGAGAACACAATAATTTTGGTTACGGGGAAACCAAATAGGTAAAAACCTCGGTGGGAAGTAGCACCCATAAAGAACTGTACTTGAGTATAATTACCCCTGTTAGGAGATCTTGCAACCCTATTAGGAGATCTTGCAACCCTGTTAGGAGTTGTTCTTTACAATGCAATAAGTACATAGACCTCATTAAAGTTTGGACCCTGTTAGGATTCTTTTACAAGTAACCCTGTTAGGGGTGAGGAATCACTGTCCAAAAGCTCACTACTAAAATGGTGAAGGCTACAACCTTCAGTAGAAAAAATATACACTATATCTGGTAGATGAACTATTTGAGTAGACCTACTGTCTTGATCACTCGCAATGAATTATAATCTTCTTCTGTTTCTTCACATAGTTCTTCAACTTATTTTGTCTGACTTTCTTCTCTCTTTTGTCTATTGTTTTTCACTTCATTTTCACATTTAGCAAACATAATTGAACTACTATATGTATCTTCACCAAGGATAAGGTCATGCCGGTATATCTAGGAACACTTCATCAACTTCTTTGTCGGCTTAACTAACCATGCAATCAAAGTTAGAACCACGCAACTCAAACTGAATAGATGCAATGCTTCACAAAGTTGGCTTCACCAATTTTACTCCAATATCATGATTCTATTAAAACACGCTTGGCGCCTTTGTATAATAATCACTAACTCATAACTAAACATTAATACAAACACGCATATCCCGAAGATAGGCGAAACTCAAGAAACATTATATTTACATCGGCTCTAGACAGATAATCTTCAGACGCTATAACTGCCATAACTGATTAACATAACTCAACTAAAAATTCATATCTGACTCGGCGTGAATGCACATAGCATCTAGAACATGTACACACCATGGAAATAAACATGCATAGCTCTAGAAAATCTATATTGATAATTGCATATAGAACACTGTTGTATATTATATGTTGTCATCAATGAAAAACATACAATCAATTATTTACACAGAAGAAAATCTCCAACGATCTCTCCCTTTGACATTGATGGAAACATATGATATCATAAACTCAAAGTGTCTTCCTTCTTTTTACAATCTTCTCAATATCCTCATCAAAAGTTCCTCTTCACTGTTGTTTCTCTTCTAACCGTATACTCCCCCAAAGTATATTCTCCCCCTTTGACATCAATGGAAAAGGGTGTTTAAACACCATTAGGTACAAGTACTACTCCAGAAGTAGAGTAGTCAACCATTCATCAGTCACCAAGGACTGATGTTCTTGCTGCAAATTCTAATCAGACCCGGGAAAGGGAATTACTCCCAGCTTCTCCCTGAGATACTCAAAAGTATCTTTTGATAATGGCTTTGTAAAAATATCTGCTAATTGTTCTTTAGTTCTCACATAGTCCATCTTTACTTCTCTGTCTGCATTTTTTTCTCTTAGAAAGTGGTATTTGATCTCAATGTGTTTTGTATTTGCATGCATCCCAGGGTTCTTTGACATATTAATAGTACTAGTGTTGTCACAGTGAATAACAATAGGATAATAAATCTGAATACCAAAGTCTTTAATCATCTATTTGATCCAAACCATTGTTGAACAATTCAATGTTGCTACAACATACTCATCTTCTGTTGTTGACTGAGAGATACAATTATGCTTTTTACTTGTCCAAGTGACCAATCTATCTCCAAGAAATACTACTCCTCGTGATGTACTCTTTATGTCATCGACACAACCTGCCCAATCTGCATCTATATACACATGAAGTTGTATATTCTCTGAGTTAGGATACCATAAACCATATTCTATAGTCCCTTTTAAGTATTTGAATATTATTTTTATTTCCATTAGGTGATTTTTCTTGGGTTCAGCTACAAATCTTCCAACAATACCAACTACATTAGAAATATCAGGTCTAGATTGAGTAAGATATATGAGTTTTCCAATCATAAACGTGTATAGAGTCTTGTCAGCTGCTGTGGAATCTTCAATATCTCCTTCACATACTTAGATTGATTTATGAATATGCCTTTGTCTATTTTTTTTACATTCAATCCAATAAAAAAATTTATAGGTCCAATCATGCTCATTTCAAACTCACTTTTCATTTCTTTGGCGAATTCTGCACTAAGTTTTTCATTAGCTCCAAAGATAATGTCATCAGCAAAATAGAAATGACTAGTAATCCTTCCTCTATCTCTCTTATGAATAGATTACAATATACTTCTCCTTTTCTGAATTCTATCTTTGTTAAGTAACCATCAAGTCTCTCATACCAAGCTCTTGGGGTCTGTTTAAGTCCATAAAACTTTCTTTAGTCTGCATACCATGTCTGGTTTGTCTGAAAGTTTGAATCCTTCAGGCTTCTCTATGTAGACTTCTTCCTTCAGGTCACCATTCAAGTAAGTTGACTTGACATCCATTTGATATACTTTAAATTTCTTGAATGTTGCATAAGCCAAAAAAAACTTGATAGCTTCTAGTCTACTCACAGGGGAAAATGTATCAGTGTAGTCTATTGCTTCTCTCTGCACATATCCTTTACATACTAATCTTTCTTTGTTCCTTACCACTATGCCTTCTTCATTCATTTTGTTCCTAAATATCCACTTTGTTCCAATCACGTTCTTGTCATGAGGTCTAGGGACTAGTTTCCATGTTTCATTCTTGATTATTTGATCTAATTCTTCTTGCATATCACTTTTCCAATCTTAATCTTTGCACGCATCTTCAACACTTAAGGGTTCAATCTGTGAAAGTAAGCATACCTCTTCATCAGTGGTTGAACCTTTTGCTCTAGATCTTGTCAAGACTTTAGCACTCTGATCTCCAATGATATCTTCCTTAGAGTGGTATTTGGATGTGTATTTTGATTTCTTAGGAGTGATACTTTCATCTGTAATCTATGATTCTTCTTCACTTTGTTTAGGATTGTTACATGAAACATCAATATAGTCAAACATTTCTTTAATAACGGTGTCCTTAGTGATGGGTCTAGGCTCATCTTCAATCATGGGAGCATAGTCGTAATATATTTCTTGAATCATAAAATTCTCATCAATCTTCACATGAGTACTTTCAATGATCTTCTTTAATCTTAGATTAAAACATCTATAGGCTTTTCTTTTAGTAGAGTAACCAAGAAAAATACCTTTTTCACTTCTAGCATCAAAATTACCAATGCTATCATCTCTCTTGATGTAGCACTTGCTTCCAAAGATTTTGAAGTATTTTACAGTAGGTACATTACCAAACCAAAGTTCATAGGGTGTCTTGTTTGCACCTGGCCTCAATTGTTTTCTATTGATAGTATAGACTGTTGTATTGACCTCATCTTTCCAATAGGTATGAGAAAATTTTCCTTCAATCATGATAGTGCATGTTGTGTCAAGTATTATTTTGTTCCTTCTTTCTGCAATCCCATTCTACTGAGGGGTTCTAGGTGCACTTAACTGTCTCTTGATTCCATGTTCTTCACAGTAATATAAAACTGGTCAAAGGTGAATTCTCCTCCTCTATCATATCTCAGACATTTTATCTTTAATCCAAATTCATTCTCAAACTTAGTTTGAATACTTTTAACTTCTCAAAAGCTTCAGATTTGTCTTTTAAGAATGCAACCCACATCATCCTTGATAAATCATCAACAAACAAAATGAAATACCTTTCTCCGTAGTATGATCTTGTTTGAGTAGGTCCACGTATGTCTGTATGTATCAGATCTAATTTGTTTTCAGTATATTCTTGTTTTCTCCTGAATGAGGTCCTCACATGCTTCCCCATCACACATTCCCTACACATGGTGTCAATTGGTCTTGCAATACTTGGAAGGTCTCTTACTGCCTTTTCATTACTTATCTTGACTATGTTGTCAAAATTGATATGACAAAGTCTCTTATGTCATAGCCAACTGTCATCCACTTTTGCAACAAAACAACTTACTTCTTAATTGAGCTAAAAGACATTACCTTTGGTCTTTGAGCCTGATTCAATCATGTCTCTTGTCATGTGGTGTGAACATCCACTGTCAATGATCCAGTCAGTTCTGATGTCAGCTTTTGAAACTAATGCTAACTCTTGTGTTTTTTCTTCATCTTCTTTGTCCATTTCTTCAAGCATCTTCTCAATGTCTTTAATGGAAATGAAACCAATTTCAACTTCTCCTAAATCATCATTGGTTACACCATCTTTAGCATGATAACATTCCTTAGTGTACTTGGGCTTGTAATCTGATCTGAACTTCTTGACTCTTGTAGGACACTTGGATGCAAAGTGACCAACTTTGTTGCATGAAAAACATTTGAATGGTAGTTGTCCTTCATATTTCCCTTTACCTTTCCTTTCTTTCTTGGAAATCATAGTAGTTATTTCTTCTATTTCTGTATCCACTTCTTCATTATTACTAGAGTCACTTATGGATTTCTTTCTATGGACTGAGGCTTTAAAAGTTGTCTCACTTTTAGGTTTTGTCTTCAATCTTGATATCTCAAATACAGATATTTTACTAATCAAAGTCTCCCTCTTGACGTCTTTTTAAAATTTCATAGTCTCATCTAAGATATTGATCTTTCTCTCATAGTCTGCTATCAATGTGGTCATTAGTTTTTCCATTATATCATCCTCAAAAATTTCTCCACCATTGTTCCTGATACCAGAAACTCCTTCATTAATTCTCTGATTGTAGGCTCTGATGTTTTCTTCAGGTAGCATCTCTAAGTTGTTGTATCTTTTCTTCCATGTCTTTCTGCACACATTCTTTGCTTGGATGTCTCCTTCAAACATATATTCTAAGTATTTCCAAATAGAGTATTCTTTATCTGCCTTCTTGATTTCATACAATTCACTGTCGGATAGGGCGCTGATTAGGGCTTCTTTGGCGATTGCATTTTGAGTGAACACTTCCATTTGTTTGATTGAAGAGTCTTCTTTTGCAAGGTCTTTCAGGGTGGGAACTTCAATTGCTTGAGTGGCAATCTCATAGATCTCAAATCCAACGCATTGAAGATGTGTTATCATTTTTTTATTCTAGTCAAGATAGTTTTCTCCATCAAACCTAGGACTCTCTTTCCTAAAGTATGCCATTTGATATACCTTAAGCTATTAGGATTTCTTTCCAAGGCACTTGGCTCTGATACCAATTGTTGGAATAGTCCCAAAGGATAACTAAGAGGGTGGGGGGGTGAATCAAATATCATCTATTTTAATTATTTTCTTCTCTTAGATATAAATTAACATAAAGTTAATGCACATTCAGATAACACAATAGAGAACACAATAATTTTGCTTGCGGGGAAACCAAATAGGTAAAAAACCCAGTGGGAATTAGCACCCACAAAGAAATGTACTTGAGTATAATTATCCCTATTAGGAGATCTTGAAACCATGTTAGGAGTTGTTCTTTACAATGAAATAATTATAGAGACTTGGCTAAAGGTCAGACCCTGTTAGGAGTCTTTTACAAGTAACCCTGTTAGGGGTGAGGACTCACTGTCCAAAAGCTCACTGCTAAAATGGTGAAGGCTGCAACCTTTAGTAGAGTAGATATACACTATATATGATAGATGAACTATTTGAGTAGACCTTCTATCTTGATCAATTCCAATGAATTGTAATCTTCTTTTGTTTCTTCACATAGTTCTTCAACTTATTCTATCTGACTTTCTACTCTCTTCTATCTATTGTTTTTCACTTCATTCTCACATTTAGAAAACACAATTGAACTGCTATATGTATCTTCACCAAGGATAAGGTCACAAAAGTATCTGGGAACACTTCATCAACTTCTTTGTCAGCTTAACTAACCACACAATCAAAGTTAGAACCGCACAACTCAAACTGAATAGATGCAATGCTTCACAAAGTCGGCTTCACCAATTTTACTCCAATATCACGATTATGTTAAAACATTCTTGGAGCCTTTGTATAATCATCACGAACTCATAACTAAACATTAATACAAACACGCATATCCCGAAGATAGGTGCAACTCAAGAAACATTGTATTTATGTCAGCTCTAGACAGATAGTCTTTAGACGTTGTAACTGCCATAACTGATTAATATAACTCAACCAAAACTTCATATCTGACTCGGCATGAATGAACATAGAATCTAGAACATGTATACACCATGGAAATAAACACACATATCTCTAGAACATCTATACTGATAATTGCATATAGAACATTGATGTATATTATCTGTTGTCATCAATGACAAACATACAATCAATTATTTGCACAGAAGCAAATCTCCAACATTTCTTCCTTTGAGTAGAACAACTGTTGTAAGGCCTCCTTGGTACTGACACCTACCATAATATACCTAAACTATTGGACCACTTCTTTTTATGGTCATAAGATATGCTTACCTTCATCTCAATACAAGTCGAGGCCAATCCCTGTGAAGAAAACATCTATTTCTTCTACCCATTCGAAGACCTCTTTCTGCTTTTCCAATATGGAGGCTTGACATTTTTCATAGACACTAATTATCTTGACTATGTGCTTGATCCAAGTCTCAAAATTGTCCAGCTCTTCACTTTCATATATCTTTACCAAGATCTGGAAGCGTTGTTTCTTAATAATTTCTAAGTCTTGGAGGGCGGCTCACCATTTTCTTGTCTCAGACTCCAAGCAACATTTTTTCTCCATCAAGTTTATTAAATTTGTGGCTTCAATAAAAATGATCATGTAAGGTTTGAATACCCATTTGATAGACTCTTATGTGTACTGCTCAAAGTCTCCTTTCCAATCTGCACATGCCTAGATGAAGGATGGTGTCAAACCTGTCGGCAAGTCTGGGTCATTCCTCTTCTCTAATACTACATGTAATGAGACCTCTGGATAGCTTGGGTCAATAGGACCAACCATCTTGTGAATGAAATTCTTTAAAGCTTCAATCTATTTCGTCAGGGATTTTATAGTCTCCTCATCCTCACTCATGAACCCTAAGGCATGTTTAAGCCCTCAGGCTACTAGTGTCTTTCTCCCTTCCTTGGTGGGTTCTCCCAAATCTACCTCCTCAAATGTGTAGTCTTCTAGAGTTGCTTGCATTTGAGAGGTGCTAGCAGAAGGAAATACAACTTGTGCCTTCCAGTGACCCCTAGTGTCTTGGTTGACAGAGGATATTGTCCGTGCTAGTAATATGATCCCTATTTGATGAAAATATTGCCCTAAAGAAGCCATAGTTGTATCTTCCCCCTCATCTTCATCTATGTAAGTTATTTTCCTTAACTGAATTTCTTTAGTGAACCATGTAGGTTTACTAGATGCGATGACTGGATCATATGGGGAAACTTGAAGGACTGAATCCAAGTTCTAGGGCCCTAGGGTTACTTCCTTATCTGGCCCTTCTTCCCGTTCCTTGTTCTATTCCTCCTCATGCATTCCCCTTATTCTCCTTCTTCCCTTCCCTCTTCTACCTTTTCTTCTTCTGTCGCTGCCTCATCTTGTTTTTCCTTGTCTCAGTCTTCATCTCCTGAGGGGCTAATTGATACTTCAGTAGTAAGACTCATCATGAATTTCAATGTGGTTTCAAAAGGTGACACAACTTATTCACTTATTACCAGGATTTTTGAGAAAACTTGGAAGGAGGGAAAGATTTTAGTTGATGATGAGTATATGGAAGTAACGGAGGAAGTCGTTGCTAAAGCTACGAGAATGGGGATGGAGGGTATTAAGTTTTATCGTGACAGGCTGATTTCAGACAAAGCCTGGGAGTCCTTTCCGGATAACGAGAAAGAGAAGAATAGATTGGTCAAGATTGATACTTCTTACCATAACCCTACGCACATATCTATACCATGGAGTTATGTTATTTATGTGATCATCAACTATATTACTCTGGATGGTAGGTTTACTAGAGCGACTGGGCACCATTTTATGTTGTTAAACCATTTTAGACATAAGGTTAAAATTAGCTTACCCTACTATTTTCTTAGTTCGTTAGAAGCTACTATAGCTAGTTATCAGAAAGACCCTAAGGGGGACCATGCCTCTCATCAAGGACTTATGTTTCTTGTTTATGAGGTTCTAAAATCTAAGAAAATGGAAAGGTCTGTGGAGAAGAAGAATTTGAAGGATGCTGAAGAAACTGAAGGATATGAGGAGTATAGCATGTATGAAGATAACATTGAAAGTGAAGAGGAGGCTAGAGGTTTTGTTACCCCAAAAAATAATAAAATGGGTACTTCTAAAAAGAATAATAAATCTAGCTCTGAAGGGTCGGAGACTGAGAATAGTGATGAGGGCAGCAGAAAGAAAAAAGGCAAAATGAAAATTAAGAAGAAAACCCAGATTGGGGATTCGGAGACTGAGACTGAAATTGATGTTGCTAGAAAGAAGAAGAACAAGAAGAAGACCTAGATTGGGGATTCAGACACTGAGAATGACAATGAAGTTATCAAAAAGGAGGGAAAAAAAAGGAAAAGAGTTGAGGGCAAGGGTAACATAATTTGTAAAAACAATAAATCTAGGAAGAAAAGAATTGTTCTCACCTTAGATGAGGAAGATTTAATCCTTGAGTATAAGCGGGAGACTAAGGAAAAAGATGATAAAGATAATGAAAAAGATGATACTTTTAACAATACCAGTGATTTGAAAATTTATACTCAACAGGGGGATGGTAATTTAGATCAGAATACTAAAAATACTGATGATTCTGGGTTCAATGACCATCAGGACAATCTGGAAATAGGGGACCATAATAGAAATGACAACAAAGGTATTATCAAGGGTTTCTCTGGGCTTATTAACAACATGTTTAATGACCAGATTCTTCTGAAAAACCAAGTTGATAAAATATAGGTGGATATTAAAATTCTCAACAGAATGGGGATTGGGGAAAAATCTGCGGCCGATTGTCTGAAGGAAATGAAAGAAGTTGTTGGTAACTCTGAAGCGTAGGATGAGTATGCTAATAAGGTGGGAACTATGAAGAGACAAATTAAAGACATTAAAGATAGAGTGGAAAAGGATAATAGTGTGGAACAACTTAAGATTCTGAAGAATAAAGTGAAAAGACTGGAGGCATCGGTTAAAGAAATAGGGGAACAATGTCTCATCAGCCTCAAAGTGTATTGTGGTCATGCACAAATTTTAATGGATAAACTGGACAGGATTAACAAGGACAAGGATAGCAGTATAGTGGAGACTATGGGCCCGAGATTGTGCACAAGAGCTAGTGCCAAGAAAAAGAGTCCTAAGGAGGATAAAGAAACGAAGGAGCTCAAGACCTCAGTCAACAATATGCAGATTATGGTCATCGAAGCTGAGGAACTGGTGAAGGAGATGTAGTTGTTTCTTCTGCTATCCTGGTTGGGTTCTTTTTGCTATCCCTACTATTTATTGTTGTATCTTTGGGACTTTTTTTTTTGGGGGTGTTTCTTTTCTGCTCCTTTCTTTTCTAGTGCTTTGGCATAGATGTTTCTACTTTTCATTGAATATCTATCTTTATACTCTAGGTTGCAGGTCCTTGTAAAACCTGTTGAACTCTTTGTTTTTTGTAAAGGTTTTGGGTCCTTGTAAAACTTATTTTTACTTAATCAGAACTTATTCACTTACTGATCCTCCAGGGGTTAGGATGAAGCAAGGAAAAGGGATTGATGGTGGTGGAGTAGGTGTAAGGAGAGTTAGAATGGGAGATGGGAGAGTAGTAGCTAGAGGCAGATTTAGTGTTGGAGTTGGGAGGAGTGGTGGTGGAGTAGGAATTAGAGGTAGGGGACTAGTTGGTGGAGTAGGAATGTGAGTTTGTGGAGTAGTAGTGAGGGTCTCTCCTATGGCCTTATCCCTAGTTATACCTTGGGTGATTGGGGTGTCTTGATCTCCATGACCTTGATCTGTGCTAGAGCTCACTTCCATGATAGGTACATCAGGTGCTGGATTAGTGAACTAAGAGGGAGGTGAAGTGAGGGTTACCTATGGCTGAAAGAGAGATGGACCTCCCATTTTGTACCCTATTGACTAACCTGGTGTGTCTTTCCCTTGGTCTGAAAAGCCCTCTAGACCTTCAAAGTCATACATTTGGAACTCATCTGATCCTAACACCTCCAAGGGATTATCTTGTTCTTTAGGATCCTCTTGGTTTTTCTTGGTAGCCTCCTTCTCTCTCCTCTTCTGAGACCTTTTCCATTTAACTATGGGTACCTCTTCTTCCCCTTCCTCTTCTAGATCCTCTTGTACTATTTCCAATTGTGGAGACACAAAATTTCTCTTCCTTTTATATGTTTTCTTATCCTTTTTAGTGGTAGGAGGAGATTGTCCTGAAGTCGATGACCCTTCATCTGGAAAAGCCTATGCTGACCCCACTGGAGGATCTATTTGTCTCATCATTCTAATCCTAGGAGCCTTTTGCCTTGGGTTTGACCCATACTCTACTGCGCGTTCATGGCCATACACTATATTTGGCTTCTGTGGCGCCTTCTTGTATTGTGGCACTATATTTTTCTCTCCATGTTGTTTATCTTCCTTCTTGGGTGGATCCATTAATGTTTTCATGGGGATTGGATCTATTTTATAAGGCCTTTCGATCCAATTTTCTATTATTTTGAGTACATGCCTAGCCCAGAACTTAATGTCATCGTTCTCATCTTTATCAACTTTAGCATTCATGATGGGCCTATGATATATTTGTTGGCAAGTTGACTCCCAGGGAGTATATGGATTATTTTTTGTTTTCATTATGGCAACAAAGTCATATGAAGTTTTTGATAGTTAACTATGAAGTGAAAATTGACTAAGTGCAGAAGACAGAATAGAACAGTGACTTGCAGTCGATTAGGGCATCAGCGCACGTGCGTATGATCACCTAAGGATATGCACATTTAGACTTAATCTCTATGATATGTTATTATGCTTACCCTATACACGCATAGTATGGAATGGAAGTATGTACAAGTTACAGAAAGAAGAAGTTCACCAGCAGTCCAGAATATAGAGTATGAAGTCGACTTCATTGTTTTGATTAGCGTTTAATATTTTGTTATGTAAAGGCTAAGCGCCTATTGTAATAAGATTTTAGGAATTTATTAAACATTTTTGTAAACATGCCTAAGACAATTTGTTTGGAATCATTGTGTATTATTTTTTTGGGCCGACTAAGGTCGTGTTTATAGTCGCGTCTATTCAGGCATAAAGATATATATATAAATATATATATATATATGTAATGCAAAGATACATTTGAAGTGACATTGAAGAAGTAAGAGAAGATGTATAGAAGATCAATATGAAGATATTAGTATGAGATAGAGCCCTTAAAGAAGTTAAGAGCATAATCACATAACTGGAATTGATCAGACATTTGTGTCACATACAATAGTTCATCTTTGGATATAGTGTATATCTATTCTTAGGAGGTTGTAGCCTTCTTTCTCTTTGAGCAGTGAGCTCTAGGATAGTGAGTACTCACCCCTAACAGGGTTAATTGTAAAAGACTCCTAACAGGGTGAGATCCTTAACCAGGTCATTATACTCATATTGTAAAGACTACTTCTAACATGGCAAAGGAACTTTAACAGGTTCATTATACTAGTACAATATTTGTGGGTACTAATTCCCACCAGGGTTTTCCTCTAATCAAGGTTTCCCCATAATCATATCAAGTGTTATGTGATCTTGTGTTATGCTTCATTGGATGTATATTTAATTTATGTTTAAATTTCTGAATTTGAATAAGTAGCTAAACACTGATTCACCCCCTCCCCCTCTCAATGATTCTGACAATTGGTATCAGAGCCTAGTCCTCAGAGAGAAAATTCTAACCACTTGAGAAGATCATGGATTCAATAGAAGTCAAACATCTAAAAAATAATCTTGAAGTATCCCTTGAAGATCTAGATAGATCTGAGAAAGAAAATGAAGAACTCAAACTAAAATTTGATGGCTCACAAATGCTTATCAAGAAACTAAGGAAAGAACTAAAAGATTGCTCCACCAATTATCTGAAACTGAATGAAGAGAATAAGTCTCTGAAAGATAAGATAGAAAAATTGAATGATTAGTTAACTGATACCTTAACAACTATTGAAGAGAAGAAAAAATAAAACAAACAGTTGGATGAAGAACTCATGCAAGCCAATATGAGAATCTTGGATTTGGAAAATATCAAGAACAAAATTGAATCTGAACTATCAGGAGCAAAAGACAAGATTGATAAAATACACACAAGCTCTGATCTGAGTCAATCACAACTCTATGCACAAAAGATAAAAGGTGACACCACTGGTATGGGATACAGTTTAGCTCAAATTGAGATCAACTCATCACAAGAAAGAAATAATGCTCTAACAGAATCTTTAGAAAAAAAGAAAACTGAAAATCATGAAGAGACTAAAGAAAAAGATAAGCACAAGGTAGTCAATCGTACTTGCTATGCCTATAACAAGTATGGACACTTGGAAAGAGATTTTAAGAATGTAAGACCCTTCAATGGTTACTGTTACTCTTGTAATAAATTTGGTCATAGGGCTATTCATTCCAGAACAAATCAAAGAAATCAGCCATAACTGAACCAAAGGAATCAAACTCAATTCAATTAGAGAAATCAACCTCAAAGAAACTTGCAAAACATTACATGTCAGATATGTAACTACAATGGACACATAGCTAAGCAATGCAGCATGATGAATAACAACACCAAACCTCCTATCATCTGTCACTCATGTGGAAAAGTTGGACATATCTCAAGGTTTTGTAGATCAAGAACAAAAGGGCAAGAGAATCCCAAGAAGTCCTTGTTTGAAGAATCAAGATAAGTCAAGTTTGTGGAAGCCAAAGCTAATTCAAATAAAATATGGGTTAAAGTAAAGAAGGATAATGAAGAGAACAAGGTAGCATATGCATCCTTAGTGGACGCACCTTCTACTTTTGAATAGTTGACCCTCATGGTCTTAGGGGGAGCTATTATAGTTCTGAACCTCTGCATGGTTGGTATACTCACCTCTGAGTATGTGCCTATGGATTCATGAAAGTAATCACAAATTAAGGTTGTATGCATTCATGCATTTCCCTTACTTCATTCAGAACAAAGTTTGAAATTCTCTATGTAAACCGCTTTACGGCAACAAGCATTAAATGCAATTGATATATATATAAATTGGCAAAAGATCTTAAAATAGCTTCACTTTGCATTTGAGATTGAGGCATTCAGAAAGCAGATAAGCATCGAGCATCAAAGGAATACAGCTTGAAGGATTAGTTGGTTTGTGAATGGATTACATTTGGAATAGAACCCTAGCAGTCACGTCATTTCAGAATCATCATGAAAACCTACTTAACCTAGTTACAAGTAAGTATGGCAACTCCTGTTGTAATTGACATTGCTGAGAGGAAGAGATTTGTTTTTAAGAAGCATCCATTCAAGTCCATACTGGATGATGTCAAAGGAGCATTCTCTAGGACTTTGCTTGGAGTCATGCATGTAGAAGACATCCATGCATATGTTTACTGCAAAAAGGAAATAGTTGGAGACAACAACATTGCATCTCTCATGGGTTCTATGATGAAACCAGACTATACATTCAAGGATGAATATGCGCATCTCACTGATAACCCTATCTTTGAGTATTCCAATGCGCATGAGTTTTATGAGCCAGAATGGGTGAAGATACTACTGAGTAGGATACATGATGATCTATACTGGATAGGTGAGGTTCCTGTCCGCATCACTGCTGATCTAATTCATGAGATGACTGGACTTCCCAAGACTGGACCAGTTCTTCCAACTAGTAAAGATGTCAAGAAACAAGTTGAGCAGGCATGCTTATCCAAGAGTGATAGGCGTGGTATGACAGTTGATCCCATCAAGGAAGATGACATTAATCTAGTTGCCATGATACTAGGTTATAAATTTCAGCATGCAAGTAGACTAAACAGTGTATCTGCAGCCACTATCTTAGCAGCAATAAAAATGGTGAATGATAATACTCAGTACAACCTATGTGAGATATTGCACACTCAATTGATCGAAAACATCCGAGCTATCAAGCATGACAAGAGCAAGATATTTAGGTTTGGCTCACTGATCATATATATCTACTTCCATATAGTAGGAAAGGTTACAAATCTCTATCTAGACAGAAGCAAACCCACTATGTCTCATCTTTCATTGAAAGCCACACCAGAGAGTAGTGTGAAGGATTCTATGGACATGGACATCAATACATTAAGAATCAAGATGTAGAAGAGGTTTAGGATACCTGAGAAAATAGTTGAGAAGTACAAAGACACCATACGCTTCATGGTGGAGAATGACTATACTTGCATGGAGGCAGTTGAGCCTAGGACAAAATGGATTCACCCTCTTGGTTATGAAGTCAAAGAACATGTTTTGGAAGGTTATGCACAAGTTCTCTTATCTGTGCCCAAGGATCCCAATGAACCTAGATGGGGAACTTACAGAGAAAAGACAAATCAAGTTGATTTTTTCTTATACAACACTGAGAACAAAAGGAAGGCATCTAGGTTTACCTCAAATATCCTAAAAGTTCATGGTGTTACACAATAATATCTTGACAAAGCTAGAGAAGCTAAGATAGCAAAAGAACTTGAGAAGAATCCCACAGAAGTAAAAACAAAAAAGACTGATGATATGCCCAAGAAGAAGAAGAATAAATCAAATGAAGATACATCTACACCATCAACCACCATTGATCTAGATGCATCTCCACCATCAGTACCTAGCAAGAAGTCTAGAGGAAGGAAGCAAGCACCCACTAGTCATCCATCCTCAAGAACTACAAGGAGAAAGGTAAAGAACACTCAAGCTCCTCCTAAAGTAGGTTTCAAACCTAGTCTTAATGTATTAAGGAATAGAATTTTCAATGAAGGAAGACTAGAGTCTCTCAAGAATATATATGACAAATATCAAGAGATAGACAAATTAGAGATTCATTCTATGATAATCTCTCATATGATTAAGTTCAAAAGGACTGTATAGGAACTTAAGATTGTCATACCAGACAAGGTATGAAATATACTTGATATGTTGAAGAGGCAAGCAATTGAAGAGGATATAAGGATAAGAGAAGAAATATTGGATAGTCTTCTCCTGGCGTGCTCGCATGATGAGAAAGTCATTTTGTTGGACTTAGTAAAGCCGCACCTAAGAACCAAAACAAGAATTCTTCATATCATGAACAAGGAGTATGATTTGGTCGGTGAAGAGACTCATAAGGCATTTGAGCATGTATTTCTGGATAGACATATGTATCCATCAATGGTGCCTATAGCTAAGGAAACTATAGTTCCTCCTAAACAGGTTGCAGAACCAGCAATTCAGAATGCACCTAAGATAGGTCCAGAGGTTTCAACACCCTCAGTCTTAATAGCCTCTGATATTGCAAAAGATTCAAGGGATACTATAGTGATTGATGATATCAAGATATCTATGACCGCTTCTAATAATGATATGGATAAATTTGAAAAAGCATTTGTAAACTCGGAAGAGACAAAGAAGGCATGTGCAAATGATACATCCTTGCAACAAGATCAAGTTCCCTCTATTGATTCAGAAAACTTGAACAAAGAGGAAGATAATCAAAACAATGAGACACCAGTCATGGAGATCCCAGTTAAAAGAGAATGCATGGATACTAGTCAGAATACCATATTCACACCATCCATTCAACCATCCACCTCATTGTTGTCAAGTTTAACTCCTGACTCAGCAAGTCTAGATGCTTGGGGAGAAGAAGACCTGATCAAGATCAGTGTCCTAGCCATGGAAAAGGCCAAAGATAAATAGGTTATGAGGAATCCTCTCTTCTTAGAATCAGTAAAAATTCTAAATGACCTTGTAACTGCGAACAAGAAAGTAGCAAAAATCTAGTCAGTTGATGATGTAGACAGTATACTAACAAGCTTCAAAGCACATTTTACAAGCTTAGTAGACTCGGCTACTAGAATTGCAGAAGATGACTACGAAAAGGAAAGGTTGAATGAAATAGTAAAGAAATTTTCCTTAGATTTAAAATCATTGAAGATTGGTCAGTCCATGTTGAAAGAGTTGGCAGCTAAAGGCAGAAAAGTAATAGCCAACTGTATAGATAGGGTAAAATTGACCTCTAAACATATCAAAAAGATAGAGGAGGCAGATATCTTGGTTGATAGTGTCAAGAAATCAGTCAATACATCCACGCAAGACATGAACATATGCAACAATATCTATCAAGGTCATCTTGACAAGATAGAAAAAGCCAAAATGGAGATCAATAAGATAAGAACCCGACAGACTCAGTTGAGAAATGCACTTGTGCCCTCCTTAGAATTTTTGGATGAGAACATCAAATAGATTGATGCCACCATTGTCACATATGATCAAGGTCCCTGCATGAACCTGATAAAAATGGAGAAGCTCACTTATGCTCTATGCGCCCATCTCTAGACAATTGATGCAATGAAGGCATTCTGGCAGCAAGAGATAAAGAATCTTCAGGTTGTATATCCAGATGTATATATGGAGTATGTATATATTAAAATTTTGACACCTTTGTCATTAATGTCAAAGGGGGAGTAATATACAAGGAATATGTGTAGTATATATTATAAAGTATAATGCTATACAGTTTTTGGGTGTTAGTCAACTTTGAGTAACTTGGCCACATTCCTTTGTTGCCATTAATGACAAAGGGGGAGATTGTTGGAAAGTTGACTCCCAGGGAGTATATGGCTTATTTTGTGTTTTCATTATGGCAACAAAGTCATATGAAGTTTTTGATAGTTAACTATGAAGTAAAAATTGACTAAGCGCAGAAGACAGAACAAAACAGTGACTTGCAGTCGATCGGGGCATTAGCACACGTGCGTATGATCACCTAAGGATATGCACATTCAGAATTAAGCTCTATGCTATGTTATTATGCTTACCCTATACACGCATAGTATGGAATGGAAGTATGGACAAGTTACAGAAAGAATAAGTTCACCAGCAGTCCAGAATACACAGTATGAAGCTGACTTCATTGTTTTGATTAGCGTGTAATCTTTTGTTATGTAAAGGCTAAGTGCCTATTGTAATAATTTTGTAGGCATGTATTAAACATTGTTGTAAATGTGCTTAATCTAATTTGTTTGGAAGTGTTGTGTATTATGTTTTTGGGCCAACTAAGGTCATGTTTATAGTCGTGTCTATTCAGGCATAAAGATATATATATGTAATGCAAAGATACATTTGAAGTGTCATTGAAGAAGTAAGAGAAGATGTATAGCAGAGAAGTATGAAGATATCAGTATGAGATAGAGCCCTTAAAGAAGTTAAGAGCATAAGTGCATAACTATAGCTGATCAGACATCTGTGTCACATACAACAGTTCATCTTTGGATATAGTGTATATCTATTCTCAGGAGGTTGTAGCCTTCTTTCTCTTTGAGCAGTGAGCTCTTGGATAGTGAGTCCTCACCCCTAATAGGGTTAATTGTAAAATACTCCTAACAGGGTCAGACCCTTAACCAGGTCATTGTACTCATATTGTAAAGACTGCTTCTAATAGGGAAAAGGAACTTTAATAGGTTCATTATATTAGTACAATATTTCTGGGTACTAATTCCCACCAAGGTTTTCCTCTAATCAAGGTTTCTCTGTAATCATATCAAGTGTTATGTGATCTTGTTTTATGCTTCATTGGATGTATATTTAATTTATGTTTAAGTTGCTAAATTTGAATAAGTAGCTAAACATTGATTCACCCCCCCCCTCTCAGTGTTTCCAACAATATTTTATCCAAAGTATAGATGGCCTCTAATACCCTGTCTAAATCCTTCTCCCATTCCTTCAGAGGAATTGGGGTCTTTAATGTGTGTTGTGCAAGGGTGAGGGACATCCTAAAATAATCCTGGATCCTGACCTCATGATCATCGACATAATTGATCCAATGGTCTTCCATATGTGGTTCATGGATATAGAACATGCCGATGATGTGGCTGTATGTTTCTATCGGGTCAAACCTTGGCCAGACTATTTTATAGAGCTGTAGTGGGAATTCATCCCATTCAAGGGCCAAGGATTTGTAAACCTTCATATCTTCTAAAGTGTATGGGCGCAAAGAAATAGGGAAGTCCCAACAATGTTTCTTTTTGTGCTTGATATGTTCATAGGCATCGGCAAGCTGTCTGGCCATTTCCAAAGTAACTACCCAATCAGATGGTATCAGGGAAACTTCTTAGGTTTCAAGGTAGACCCTACCACCTGAATGTAAGTGAATGTCTTATACTATATTTAGTAGGCCTCAATGGCCCTTACCTTGGCGGCTACTTCCTATGACATCCTCTTCGCAAAATCACTTTCAATGGGTCAGATGATTTTGAAGGTGAAGGCATCATTGACTATCCTATAATCAGGGTTTTCTTCAGACATTTTTTCCCTTTTTGTACCTAGGCATACACAATGTGAAGTCATGCATTGGGGTCATTTATGTTTTCCCTCTTGGTGAGTCCTAGGTAGTTTTCCCGTGCTGCCAATAATCACACCACGTAGGTACTCATATAGAACTTAGGGTTGTGTTTTACTGCCACCAACTATTCATCCAACCTGTTGCGGATGATGGTTCCCCAATTGAACCTAGAATTATGGCCTATGATTTTCTCTATTAAGAGGATCATCCAATTCTCTAGTTGGATAGATTGAGGTAGCCTATATACCCGGCTTAGCAATGTTAGGGTTTCCTAGATATCCTCTTTCATGTACCCCCTCCTGAGGTCTATCTTGTCTAGCCTATTTTTGGGTAGAGGTTTCTCGAGGTAATTCTTATTGAAAATGTCATATGCCTCTTCCCCTTGGTTGTTGAACCACCTATTGCCCTTTTCTATGAAGAATTCATAGAACTTGTCTATGCCTTTGTGGAGGTGGAAGGCCTCTTCTATGATGTCTAGTCTGATATCCACCACTTGTCCCTCTATATTTTGGACCACCCTTTTATCCAATTCATAATGGTTTTCCAAATTCATGATCAGCTTGGATGATGTAACAGCCACTAGGTGGGCTATCGCATTAACCAGGCCTGACAGGACTAGTGAGGTGCAGTCCTATGATCTCCCAGCCGGTTGGGAACATCTTGTCAGGATTTGATCCCAATCTACATTCTCGATATTGTTATTGGTGATCTCAATGTGTTTGTTGCCAATCTTAGAAGGGGGAGTGTTCCCATTGTATAAGTACTTCATTGGTGATGCAGTATTTTTCTCAGGCATTCCTATAATGAAATATGCAAGTATAAGTATTTTATTTGCAAAAGAAACTAAAAGAACTAAAAATAACTGACTAATCTAGGAAAATAGGAGTAAAAAGCTCTAAGTAGCCAAAAATGTAGATTTTTTCACTTTAAGGGTTATGAGCACCAAAAACTAGTTTGGAGTCTGAAAAGGTTGAAAGTGTGAAAGAGAAGTCATTGATGAAACATAACTTGTCAGATTTTTGATGGGCAAAAGTCTGAAAAGATTCTTTAGACACCGAAAGTCTGAACTAGGTCTCAGACTCCAAAAGTACAAAACCCTAAAAGGAAGACAAAATCCTTAGAGATTTAGACCTATCAGTGTTTCGGACATCTCAGAGGTCCAAAATGATAAAAAGGCCGAATCTTCAAGGATCACTTAGATAATACACCAGACCTAGTTTTCAGCGTTTCAGAGGGTGAAAACCTGCGACAAAGGTCACAACCGAAAATAGGAAAAAAACTAACTAGAAAACGTGAAGGACCAGACCCGACCTGACAAGGAGGGGCTTCCCCCATAAGGCTAAGGGTGTAAAAATCCCTAAAAGACTAGGGGAGAGGGTCAGCACACACTGGACTAGACATGCACTAGGTGCGAAACCCTAAGCCTAAACCATGAAGAGCAGAAAAAACCACTAAGTGGTGAGGAAGAAACCTACCTCGTGAGAGCTAGGAGTGGAGGAGGAAGACATAAGGAGGTTGAAGGCACGGGGAGATAAGCCACAAGGAGCAAGGATGAATCTTGTAAAGTTGCTGCTCAGAAGATGTTGGAGATGAAAGAAAAATGAAGTGAGTAAAATTAGGCCCTTTTTCCATTTTATAACCCGCGAGGGCGGGGGAGGGGACGTCATCATTTTCAGTGTTTCAGTGTCTAAAACATTGAAATTCCAAAGATAGACACCTTTCAGCCTTTTGGTGTTTTTGGAGGCCGAAAACACTGAAAGGACCAAGCTTCGACCTTTCAGCCATTTCAGTATTGTAACACCCCAAAATTGGCATCTTGCAACCCTAACCAATTTTGTTGCATTTGTCATTCTTCTAAATCATCAAAGTCCTATTATACTAGGAAATTCTGAGTTTTCACTGACTCTACTTGACCTGAGTGTCAAATGCAGAAAATCCAAAATCTGTATTAATCATACATCATATTTAATTCCTAAATATCTATTTGGCTAAACAAACCTTATGATCGAATTAATTTGATTAATAAAGTCCTAGCACTTTAATTAAATTAAATTCACCCTCTTTAGCTGAGACACATAAAAAGGAATTCAATAATATTTAATTATTAAATAAATATCCTCATTTTCAATAATTGAATTTAATATTCAGATAATTGAGAAAAAGTAATTATGAGGTCATATTTATTTAATTAATTGGATATTCTCTCAAAAATATTATTTCTATTCAAAAATGGAAACTTTGAATTTATTGTGCTTTAAAGAGAAATAAAACAATTAAATTTAAGTAAAACAATATTAAATCAAAGAGATAAAACAGTTAAAATAGGAAGAAAACAATTTATTGAATTCTTTTCAATAAAACTTTCTGTTTTTAACTGGCTTTTCTAGTTGTTTTATTTCAAAACAGGAAAG
>MU223183.1:1893332-1904426 GCA_018584345.1 Thuja plicata | reverse complement strand
GATCCTGTGCTACCTCCTGCTCTGCCTCCTGTGCAGGCTGATCCTCCTACATCAAATCCTCCTGCTATGCCTCCTCCTATGGAGGCACCTGCTGCTCATCTAACTATGCTGCAGTCTATCTCCAGGACTACCTACCACTCCCACTACCACCTGCTCCTGGATCCATCCCCATCTGTCAAGCGAGGATGGCCACCTGAACTGTCCTAGGTCGTGGACCCTGCGGTGCCCTCTGCTATGGAGGTGGCATCTGACCCTGCTGCACCTGTGCCTGTGCTACCTATGGGGGTACCACTTTTCCTCTACCCGCTGTCCCCACTAGATCTGTGAACCTCGGGAAAGGATGCGTAATGAAGTGCTCTCTATACTCGGCTGTGATGTCGGCATCTGCCACATCCCTCAAATAGTCCCACTGGGCTGGAACCAATGATCGGACCTCTATCATGGTCTGACCCTGGTCTAATGTAGAACCCTAGCCTCTCCTCGCCTCATCTACGAATCTAGAATATACCTATTATGCCCCGCATCCCCGTCCCTACATTTTTTTGTGCAAAATGTTGGGTCCCCCTTTTTTCTTTTGCTTTGCTTTTTGCTGCGGCTTTGCCTTGTCTTTCTTTTCCTTTTTTTGCTTTCTTTCTCTAGGGTTTTCTTTCCCGGCGTGTGTTTTTTTCTTGGTTTGGTTTTCCCTTTCGGGACCCTGGATCCCGGAGGTTTTCTTTTGTTGGAAATTGGATTCTGGACTCCGGGATTCTTCGCTATGATGTTCCTAAGAATATCATCGTAAGGAATCCCTGGGCCCGGAGCTCGGAGGTTTCGCCTGACCCGAGATCTCCGGAGGGAAGAGGATTACTTTTTACCGTGGGTATAAATAGACTTACCTATCATTTTCACGCTTACCACAATTAAAACCTTCGAGCACTTAGAGCAAAATAGAGCATTTTCAAAGCGATTAGCAGAGCATTTACAGAGAATTTGTGATAATCAAATCTTAACACCTTCTATTGCTCTCAGACATACGCGAGTGCTTCGTGGTGGTGATCTTGGCAGCCTAATGACTAGAGCTGTTGCAGAGTTCTTTCGGTAATCCCTCCTTTCCTTCGCCTTCTGCATTTTTAGGTTGGTGTTTCGCCTTTCCTCCTCTCTATTTTGCTTCCATTTTCTAGTTTGTCTTTGGGTTTGCCTGGTTTTGTTTTCATTTTTCTTTGTTTCTCTGTCGTGTTCATTCTTTTGTTTTCTGGTTTTGCCGCCCGTTGTTGGGTCGGCTCTGCCAGAGGGTTGTCCACCCTCTGTGCAGCGGTTGTTTGTCTGTAGATAATTTAAATCATGTAAATAATGGTCTGCCTGTAAATAATGTGAAGCCTGTAAATAACATGTAAATAATGTAAATGGCTGTCTATATTTGTTTCTACCTTGTCTGGTTTTTCCCGTGGGAGTCGTCCCGTGTGTGTATTCATGAATATATGTACATATCTGTGGATAACCCTTGTATATCTCCTCTTTTTCATGTATATATCCTTCGGCCCTATGTGTATCCTTTCGGGTGGCTCAAAAAGTTGGTCGAGTCACCCTTGCTTCTGGTTTTTCGCATCCAAGCTTGCTTCGAGGAAGAAAACCACCTGTTTGAAACCTGGCTCTCGGTCGGTTTCAAACAAGTAATTTTCTCTCTCCTCCATCGAGGCTATCAGAGCCTCATTTATTTCCCATGCACGTAATTACTTCTAGCCAAGTGGCTTTCCATTTTCGCGCGTTCAAACAGTTGGCTCCGTCGTCATTGCCATCACATCCATTTAATGACAACACACGTGGCGCCCACATGGACTTACCTTCCCATTCTTCTTTGCTAACGGTCATTTCTCTGGACCTCAGGCCTCTTTCCACCATTCATCCTATGTCTTTGTCAAGTGTGATAAAATTTCCCGGACCCGGAGATATAATGAACATTAAGTTTATGTTTTTCTTTTTGGATACCTTTGCATAAAACTAACTTTTCAGGAAAGGCAAACATCACGGTGGTAAGATTTTCCCGGACCCCAGAGTAACTATTTTATTTTAATAAATATGTTATGACGGTCGCTTTGTCTCGCAGGTCCAGGCTTCATCTTCTAAACATGTCTGAAGCGTCCGCATCATCTCCTCCCGGAAGTCCAAAATTACCAACTACAACCGAGACCAGGGCAGCAGCAAAGTCAAAAATGGAGAAGGCCCTGGTAAAGCTGCCCCTCACCATGAAGTTTTTGCAGGATAATGAAATTGCGGGCTCAAAGATTGAGTCCGGGGTGAAACTGATGACTGACGCTAGTGTTGGGACTTGGGCAGAAATGCAAGCCCTAGTAAAGATAATGCACATCTAGCGACAGGCTAGAGACAAACTCGCAGTCAACATCAGAGGTTCCAAAATCCTTCAGGAAGCTTGCTTCCCATGCTCCGTGCAGTCTCCAGAGCTTGTTCTAACCTTGGCTGCCAGCTATAACTCTTCTATTTGGGCCGTCATGCTCGCAGCTGCAGAACCCACGGGATACCCCACTCCACTGGTGTCCCTCGACCCAGTCACTTTCCAAGCAGGCCTGGGTATCCCACAATTTGATAGGGCCACGGTGGTTACAAGGACTGAGGCCTTGAAACAATTCAATCAACTGGAGGATGCTGCCCGGGTGTACATGAAAACCAACTGGCTCAAGGTCCCAAAGAGGGACCCAAAGAGAATGAAGATAGATATCCCCCACTCTGAATTCAAGGAGAGCATCCAGATGGGGATGATAGCACTAGCCCGGGTCTTCGGGAAACCCTCTGCCCAGGAATTCACAAAATGGATGTACTACTTCCTCCTGGGCATCTCCACTAAGGGAGAATTTTTCGACTGTGTGACAATAATCTCCAATCATGTCGACTCCCAGTTCCTGCAGTTGAACGAGAAGAAGAAGTTCTACATGACTTCTTATGTTTTCTGGGCTTTGGCCCAACAGAGGCCCCACTCCAACGGCCTACTTATAGATGGCATTATCGGGCTTGGCCCAGGACAAAAATCACCATGGGACCATTTCCCACAGATTCAATGGGAGGCCAGCTTCCCCAGTTACTGTTGGGTAAATGATTCCTTCATTTACTACCATCTGCTCACGCCCACCCGGGATGCCAGATACCGCCTATCCACTGAGGCGATGAAATTGGTTAGTAGTTATGGGCACTACTATATCCAATTCCAGTAGCATATATACATTAGGGTCGCTGGCTTCTCCGGGAAACCCTACTTGTTGCCCAAGCATTGTGGGGACAAGATCATGCTGCTGGAATATTGCAGACAAATGCTGGAGCTGCATACCTTCTTGGCCCACAAGAAGGTCCCAAACGTTTTGTTCCCAATCTCCTGTGGGAACTACACCTACAGTCTGGCCACTGTGAGGGAGGCAGAAAATGAATTGAAATGTTATAACTTGTAGGAATTTTATCTGGCATGGATAAATTTTGATCCGCATGGCAGAATTGCAACGGCACTGCCCCAGGATTCGGAGCCCCATCAAATACATATGGAGGAATTCTGGGTAGATTGCAAGGACGATGTAGATGTCCAGAGTAGGCACTACGATAGAATGACGACCAGAATGATGTAGGAACTAAAGCTCTGAAGGTTCCTGGCGGGTTTCTTAGACACTGCCCCCACCACAGACCCCCAGTACAAAGAAAAGGGGATTGACAAAATGCCACTGTCGGCAATGAATTGGGCCACCCAGGAGGGGCCCACAATCGATGACTTCACTCGGGAAGTAGTCGAGAGAATTCATGCCTATTTCAAGAGGGTATGCCCTGGGAGTATGCACCAAACTCCCTGACCGACACCAAAGGTGACACCACCACCGGTACCAAAATTGACTTCGGGGGTCGGGACTTCCGTACAAGGCGTAGACAAGGGAAAGGGGATAGCTACAACACTCTCCACGCAGGAAGTCCCCATTTAGGAGTAGATCAAGAAATCTGTGGCGGCCTCCCAGCAAATGAGGGAGCAGTTAATTACGAGGCTGGCCACTCCCCCGCTCATGGCCAGACCAATTCATCCTCCGTCCTCCCTGTCACTGGCAGCCTTAATGGTTAAGGCAATGGGGGTGGATCCCACGGAGGCAGCAGCAATAGCCGATGCAGGGCCACCTCTGATTACCTGGAGGAAGAGAAAGCACATCAAACAGCCCAAGGCAGAACCAGTGCCAAGGGCGTCCCTCCCCAAAGAAGTAGAGATCCTTTCTTCCAGTTCCCCAGAACTAGAGAAAGAAGAAGAACATGCAGGGGTCCCAGCCAGTCCCCCTCCAGAAGAGGAATTTGACTTGTTTGCAACTGATGAATTTGGGAATTTGCAGGGGGATGACACACAAGCAGGGATAGAAGTCCCACAAGAAGAGCAAGAGGCTGTGGATCTAGAAGACCTGGAACAAGAAGCTGCAGAACAAGAAGAGCAGCAGATAGAAGAAAAGAGGCCAGAACCAGAGATTGTTTCTGGGGCTCAAGCAGTGCAAGGTCCAGGAGTGGACCAACAACCACCAGGTGAAAAAATGGCATCCACTGGGGAACTCAGACCTGGACCTTCAGGATCAACTGTAACCCCAGTTGCTGCGTTCCCAAGGCCACTCCCGGGAGCAACCTTCAAGCAGGTAATCACAGCGGCCCAAACTCTGAATCTTGGCCCGATACCTCCCCTACTGCCAACAGATGAAGAAGTAGAGCAACATGAAGAGGAAATTCCTGAGGAAGCCGACCAGTGTCTAGATCCATCGATTGACATCCGGGACTAGGCTGAGGAGATAGAAATTGGAAAGGATGTTACTGCAGAAGAGGTTTCGGCAGGGAGAGGAACAGATGAG
Source organism: Thuja plicata (assembly GCA_018584345.1). Taxonomy (NCBI): domain Eukaryota; kingdom Viridiplantae; phylum Streptophyta; class Pinopsida; order Cupressales; family Cupressaceae; genus Thuja; species Thuja plicata. Next base: position 1,899,582 of record MU223183.1, on the reverse strand, counting down.
GTGTATGTTGAAAAGGAGCAGCCGCCACCGGACACTGGGAGAGAATCTAAAGAAAAAACTTTGGCAGGAAGGCCACCTCTCCCACCTCCATGGCTGGTGGAAAATAGGAAAAGAAAATCCCAATCCGCTCTGGCGATCCCTCTTTCCCTTGCTGAAATGATGGCCTTAGCTCAGGCCCCGCCAAAAACAAAGAAAGCGCGGACAGTTCATACTCTTCGAACTGGACCGTGCGGAGAAGCAATTGTAGTAGTGGGAATGCCTCCCCTAGACACCGATGAAGTGACCGTGGACCCCGCAGATTACAATATCACAGAGGTATCCCTGGGTAAGAGAGGAAAGTAGGGTGAGGTAGACCTGCTAAAGGAGGCGGCAAGGGCAGTCGAAGCCCGATATGAAAAGGAGGCCCAGAGGCTCAAAGATGAGAAAGAGAAGAATGCAAACCTTATGGGGTTGCTTACGGAGCTGGCCCGACCCCTCAATGCCACTCCTCAGAAGACCTCCACATCAGAGGATTTACCACAGAGTGACATAGAATCCCTATGAGTAATGAAAAAGAAGGCCCAAGCAGTAGACAAATGGGTCACTCTACAGATAGGAAACACCCGACGTTTCCTGGTGTCTACTCTCCCCGATTTATATACGGCCCGACAGGTTATTCACTAGGCAGAAGTGCTAATTGAGCAATGGGAGAGTGACGCCAAGAATTACCAGGCATGGAAGACAGAGCTCGAAGAGCTCCTCACCCTGGGGGAAGATATAATTTCTGAATCTGGAATTCTGGGTGAGGAATCATTTGATTTTGTAAAGGCTCAGCACTCCAAACTGGACCTCACATTGGAGGTAACCAAGCAACTGGTAGAGTCCTTACAAGAAAAGATAAACATAGTGAAGTATTCTTCCAGTTTGTATAAGTCATTTGTAATAAAAGCTTCCGGGGTTGATCCCCTTAGTACAAATACTTATACCCCCAAAGAGTCAGTTTTGGGGAATTTTGATAAAATGATGGCATCTTGGTATCAATCCCCGTAGGGGATGGATGGGGCCCAAATGGAAAAGCTGACCAAAATGGTGCTAAAAGGCCATGACACCGCGAGGATGGCAGATGAGTTCAGAAATAATGTTCCAGACTTAGGGGAACTGGTTGATGTAGCTAGGCACAGAAAGGCCAGCCTGAAGAAAGTAGATGAAGATGGAATTTTCCGCCTCCTTTAGGCCTTCAATGATAATAAAAAACCTTGAGCATTCTCTGAGAACCGGGGAAACTTAAGCATTATGTATTCTTTATTCTTTTGGGAACGTAAGTTCCTGGATCCCGGAGTCCCGGATCCAAAATTTTGTATTCTTTAAAGTGATCCGTGTCCCGGTCTCCGAGGCCGTCCAATCACTTTCAAAAGTGGTTAATAAGACTGTCAAAAGGTAGTTGGGCACATCAAGGGGCATCGGCTCGGTAGTTGGCCTTCTGACAGGGTAGTCTTCTCAAGGCGCCGCTCAAAGGTACATCTGGCACATTGGAGATAGGGCGCCGCATTTCCCATCTATGAGGTATGTAGCCTCGGTCCTTGAAGGACCTACTTTCTTCTTTCTCCTCTCTGGCCCTCCTCTCAAGACCGATTCTTCCGATGTATATTCTTATCTTATTCTTCTGACAGGACAGGCCTATTCTGTCTCCAGCTCTTTTGTAGTGTGGCGCAGGTAGTACAGGCCCCCAGATATTGTATTTCATTGAAATATGTAAAATAGGGTTAGGGTTAGCGAAGAGTTGTATAAATAGGCAAATTGGCCCATTCCCAAGGGTTAGGGAAATTGATGATTTTGTTGTCCATAAGAAATAGCAAAAGTAATTCCTGAGTTTAAGTTGCAGAGCTCAATGCTCCATTGCCCCGTTCTTGATAGTTATATGCTCCCCTGGAGCAACCATTGTATCACGCACCAGTGCCTGCTGGACTAAATATTAATGAAGAAGGAAGGATTCATGGCAATGATATTGTTAGCGTCCCTTCTTCTGAGTTAATGGTATTTCATGTTTTAATGTTCTGTATGTCCTTCACTCTGATATGTTAAAGTAGATTAACAACCTCTTTATTTCCGCTACTGATAAAATGCTAACTGATGGTTGTGTATTTCTTCGGTATTTAGTGTAGTCTTTTAGAGTATTGTTGACGTTTCAGACATTTCAGCATGACTGTAGTTAGATAAACATTTCTAACCCTGCAAGATCTTTTTCATTTTATTTGCTAAGTGTAGAATGCTCTGGGAAACCCTTACTGTATTGAATCTCTGGAAGAATGAGTTGAAGTAACAAGCTATCCCCCTCGAAAACAGTCACCTCTCCCAACCGAGCCCTGCACCGTCGTGACCTGACACCCAGGTTCTTGAAGGCCTGAAGGATTTATTTCCCTCGGGCAACCTTTGCAGGTGGAGTTGGCCAATTTTCCCGGAACCCGGTGACAACTTATGACTGTTGGCGGACCCAATCAGTAAAACCCCGTCAACAGAAACTAGCGCTAGAAGGAGGGCATGAACTCATCCCCTCCCAGAGATTCTGATTTTACACCTAAGGGTTCCCCGAGTTGTAGTTTTAGGAGACAAGTCTTTAGTGGGATTGGGTTTTTTTCCCCAGCTAAATTTGAAAGAGTCCTTAGGTCTGCCCCGAATCCCGGAAGGTTTGTCGAACTCGAGCCTCCTACTCGAAAGAAGCAGACATCAAAAGTCCTACCAGCCACTATTGTCTGGTGATCTACCATATCTTCGAATACCCAAACTCCCCAGACAGTCCCGGGAACCAGTACCTAAACTAAAAAACATATAGTTCCCCCAATGGCTGCATATTTTGGGAACACTGGGTCCCTAATGGGCACTTTTCCGGGCGCAATCAACGACTTACCCTCCCACCCGGAGAAGATTTGCCCACAATATGAGCACTTAGGCTCACAGACCGCAAAAGAACATTTATAGGCATACAAAGATGCCATGAATCAACACCGGATCTAGCATGAGGATGTTGTGACCCGCATGTTCCCCCTATCCTTGGGACAAAGCGAATTGAACTGGTACCTGAACTTACCTACCAACTCCATCAACACTTGGCAGGATATGGAGGATGCCTTCTTGGCTGCCTTTCGCATGCATGTGGATCCAGCCTGGTCCTATAGCCAGTTCATCTCCATCAGGAAGGAACCCAATGAACCTCTTGCAGCATTCAACCATAGGTTCTAGCGTGCCCTAAAGCGGTTCACGGGCCCTTTTGTCCCATCTCTAGATGTAACCATACAGACATATCTCAACACGATGGATCCTTTCGTTGCCACTCTCCTTTGGAGAACAACCGCCCTAGGCGACCGAAATACTTTGGCAAAAGTCTACAACCTGGCCTTAGAGTTGTCCCGTGGTCTTAACAAATCCCCAGGCGGGATTGGACAAAACACACCCTATAACACGATCCTCAGCGGAACTGCATATGCCAGGGGATACAACCCCAATCTGGCAATAGGTGCCCCCTCGATGGCAGTGAATCCTCCACCACCCATGATAGACCAACAGGCATGATATGTTTACCCCTCCCAGACCCAGATCACACCGGGTCTGGAAGTCTTCCCTTGGAATCAGCCACAGCAGACACAACAGACTCAACCACAACCGTCTGGAGTGCCATTCTTCCAGTCGTCTGCGGCTGGAGGATTGCCACCCTTGACTCTGGTTAATCTTGTTGCCTTCCCAGGAAGCCCACAACAGCCACAACCATCCCATTGTGATGTTAACACTCAGTTGACCGCTGAGGTTGAATCCCTCTGGCGAATGCTGTCCACTCTAACTATGGACATGGGTCAACTGAAGGCGGGGTCTTACGCACCCCAAAATTCAAATTCCCAGAGGGGAAATATCTTTTCTGGCCAACGACACAACAACGTTGGGGGAAGAAATTTCAACAACGGGCCTAGGCCCAACCAACAACAATGGAATAATAACGCTAACACCGGGGGCCCGCCTCTGAACCAAAACACCAACCAAAATGGTGCTGGGCCATCCCATTTTATGTCAGTCACAGACTTCCAGCCCATGACTAATTGGTGTCGGCTGCACGATACAGGTTCGCACAATGAAGTGAATTGTGCCACTTTAGAGAAAGTCATAATGATCTCCTAGCTGGACAGGCAATAATCACACGATACCGCTCCCCCGGAGCCCCCTATCCAAGAGAAAACCCATAGTACCTTCACCTGTGACACCATTTTCTTTGGTACTTCCGGGGAAGATGAAGAAGAATTTGAACTACAGGGATTCTTTGATGAATCCATTCTGCCCTTTGAGGCCAACACATTTAGTAACCCGTGGGCTCCATACAACACCCGGAGCCAGGCGGGTAAAGGACTAGCTTACATGCCTATACCTCCTACCAAAGATACTCCTCCTCCCTAGAGTAATGCAACTTATCAATCCGTCCCTCCAAAAGGTCCTAGCTCTAACCAAGCAAAATATCTCACGGAGGAAAATCACCAGTTCCTGGGAGGAAGATTCAACATCACGAAGGCGTTAGAGTAGACCACCACCTCCATGACCTTGATGGAGGTTTTGTTAAATTGTCCCGAGCAGAAGAAGTCCCTTTTGAAGCTCTTAGGGAACCTGGAAGCAGTTAGCCGCCCACCCAAGACTATTTCATTCAAAGATGCTAATGCAGCTGTCTTCCAGGGAAATAATGAGGATCCTCCCTTCCTACTAGTCCTAAACATTTACGGAAAAATATACACAACTTCTTAGTAGACTCCGGAGCTTTGGGTAACATCATGCCCTTGTCCATTTGTCAGAAGCTCGGACTAAACCCCACCCCGTCTAATGGCGCAGTAATCCAACTGGATAAAACTGCTATGAAAATGGTGGGGGAATTGAAGAACGTCCGGATACACCTTGTCCAGGACCCTAGAATAGCCAGCATCATTGACATCCAAGTGGTGGATATCCCAGAGACTTACGGGATGTTACTAAGTCAGAATTGGTCTAAGTCCTTGAACAGATACTTCTCGACTGACTTCACCCACTTATGGCTTCCATGGGAGGGAGAATCAAACCAGATCCGGGTCGAAAGTGAACCTCAGATGAAACATGCCCTTACCAAAGTTGGGAGGGTCAACGAAGTCCTTTTCTCTGAATCCTCTCTGGGGGTGTACCGGCCTCTTGAAATCTTAACATTTGATTTCATCCCCGGAGAGGATCCCGTAGTATTGCAAAGAGCACAATAATTAGAAGAAAAAGTGAGAGTTGAAGTTAACTCTCAGGGCCCCATAGCGGCCCTTGCCACACTCCTGTCTAGCACTTGGTGCCGAGTACATTACCAAAAACATTCAGAGCATGAGTGTGAACCATGTCTATCGATCGCTGCCCGGCAACTTGATACCTTCCGGAAAGAACACACAACTGATTATCCCAGACCCAGTACCCAAGTCCAAACACCTCCGGAGGTAACTCCTACTGCCATGCCGATAGTCTAGGAGAAAATTCCCAAGTTTCCCACTGATAGTCCAAAGGGACCCCCCCGTCCCCAGCCCCAGATTACAAACAATGACTTATGGACCCTTAAGTTCGATGGGTCTCGATCCAAACAAGGCTGTGGGGCCGGGGTAGAATTAATCAACCCATGAGGAAAATCCTTCCTCGCATCTTATAGCCTAAAGTTCAACTGTATGAACAATGTCATAGAGTACGAGGCTTTGATCCTTGGACTCCTATTCGCACTAAGGAAAGGTATCACCCACCTCCGGGCTCTTGGTGATTCAGAGTTGGTTGTTAAACAAGTATGGAGTCAATACACATGTCATGACAAAAGGCTGGCCACATACCGCAACCAAGCTTGGAGCCTTATCGAAGATTTCGATGCCTTTGGCATTGACCTCATTCCCCGGTGGCGGAACTATGTTCTAGATGCCCTAGCCATTTCTGCCAGCACACTTGAGCCGATGGCCGGATCAAGACTCCGAAGGTTTTCAGTTGAGATGGTCCCCACCCCATCTATTCCAGACAATGTCACCCACTTTCAGGTTTTTGAGGATGATCAGCATATCTTGGCCTTCATGGCGAACGTTGGTGTCTTTGAGGACCAGATAGTGGAGGAATGAAACCACGATGATACGGGGAAAAGTAATGAAGATGATGGGATCATGGACTTGCCCACCAACACCATCCCTAAGGGGATGGTTGCATTAGAACGAATCTTTGACTCGGACCCTCGGGCCCGTGAGAAGGTGTCATCCTCCCCTGA
>MU223183.1:1879879-1893282 GCA_018584345.1 Thuja plicata | reverse complement strand
CCTCCTGCTCCCCTGAGGAGAAGGAGAAGATTCTCGCGGTCCTCCGAGAATATATTGATGTAATTTCCTGGGGATATGAAGACTTAAAAATGTATGATACATCTATCATGACCCACACTATTCCCCTGAAACCAGATGCTAAGCCCTTTCAACAAAAGCAAAGATCAGTCAACCCCTTGATAGAGCCTCTGATACGTCAAGAGGTAGAAAAATTGCTGTCAGCCCGGATAATCTTCCCAATCTGGCACACTGCGTGGGTTGCCAACCTGGTCCTGGTGCGAAAAAAGAACGGTGAGATTCGCCTTTGCGTGGATTTCTAGAATTTGAACAAGGCATCCAAAAAAGATAATCACCCTCTCCCCTCGTTGGATGAGGTGTTGCAAATAGTGAACAGATCTCAAATGATGTCTTTCTTGGATGGGTACTCCGGATACAACCAGGTCATGGTCAAGTATGAAGACAGAGAGAAAACAACGTTTACCACCAAGTGGGGAACGTTTGCGTACAGACGAATGCCCTTCGGTTTGATCAATGCAGGGGCTACATTTCAAAAGGCCATAGACATTGCATTCGAGGGCCTTGTAAATCGATGCATAATCATCTACATAGATGATTTGACCATCTTCTCTCGGGACAAGCCTGATCACGCCACCCACCTCGCTCAGATCTGTGAGAGATGTCGCCAGTATGGAATATCCCTCAACCCTAAGAAATACATATTCAGGGTCACCGAAGGGAAGTTGCTCGGGAATATCATCTCTGAGAAGGGTATATCCATAGACCCCAATAGAGTCGAAGCATTGCTGAACTTATAGATGCCTGGTAGCAAGAAAGAAATGCGATCCTTCTTCGAAAAAATCAACTTCGTGCAACGATTCATCATGGGATTCACATAAATAGTCAAACCACTCAATGAAATGATGAAAAAGGATACCAAGATTGAGTGGAGCCCTGAAGCAAAGATGGCGTTCGCCCAGATCAAATAGACCATAACGGAGGCACCTGTCTTGGCTAGTCTGGACTATTCCCTCCTGTTTTACATATACTTGTTTGCTTCACCGCATTCTGCCACAGTAGTACTGACCCAAAAGGTTAAAGAGGAGGAACGACCAATTTCTTTCATGAGTTCCCCCTTTAAGAATGTCGAGGTCCGGTATTCATCACTAGAAAAATAGGCCTTTTCTCTAGTTTGCACCGTGAAGAAATTCTGGCATTATATTCTCCGGAGCAAAGTGCATGCTATCATCCCGGACCAGGCTATCAAATCTCTGCTGATGCAGAGTGAATTGGGCAAGAGACGGGGGAAATTGATGGCCATCCTCCAAGAATATGACTTAGAGATGCAGCCCATGAAAATAGTCCAAGGCCAGGGACTAAGTCGAACAATGGCAGAAGAGACTCCCCACATAGAATGTCAAACTTATACGGTGGAGTCCATTACCCAAGACCCATGGTATACCGATCTGGTGTACTTGCTGCTAAACAAAAAATGACCGGAGGAATTGCCTCCCCACAAAAACCGTGCTCTGTGGATGAAAAGCGCCCATTTCATCATCAAAAACTCTGCGCTCTACCACAGAAATTATGAGGGAGTGTACCTCCGGTGCATCGATAGGGACCAAGCTGTGAAAATAATTGATGAATTCCATGGACAGTTTGGAACCGGGCATGGTTCAGCTAACGCCACTGCCCATCAAATACTTTGAGCTGAATATTATTGGCCCTGCGTGTTTAAAGACGTCTACGCTCATGTTAGGAGATGCCATACTTGTCAAAGTGCAGCGCATCATGAGCGTAACCCAGCCATGCCTCTGCAACCAGTTTACGAGGCTAGACCCTTTGCCCAATGGGTACTTGACTTCATCAGGGAAATCAACCCCAATTCGTCTGCCAATCACTGATATATCCATACTGCGACTGATTACTGTACTCGGTGGTCTGAAGCTATACTTTGCAAAAACAACACGGCGAACGTAGTTATCAAATTTATGGAAGAAAATATCATCACGAGGTTTGGAATGCCCTTTGCTTTAGTATGTGATAATGGTCCGGTGTTTTCTTCCGCACAATTACTGGAATGGACCTACAATAGAAAGATCACACTGAAGTTCTCCAGCAACTATTACCCCCAGGGGAATGGCATTGCTGAATCAACAAATAAGAATCTACTTGAGGTGATCAAACATCTGTTAGAACAAAATCCCCGGGATTGGCACCAAAAACTAAAATTCACCCTCTAGGTGGATCGTATTCATATTAAGGCCACCCTAGGGACATCACCATTCCACCTGGTTTATGGCTAGAACCCTGTATTCCCATTCAACTTACAAATCCCAGTTTTACAGTTTATGCAGGAATTTAAAAACAGGGACAACATTGTGGAGGTTCGGCTCCTGAATCTGGTGTGAATGGAGGAACAACGAAACGCAACCCTTGAATATTTTGCGCATCATCAAACAGTAGTAAAAAGGTGGTTTGACAGAAGAGCCCAATATAAGGCTTTTCAGATTTTGGACCTGGTCCTGTTGTGGGATAAGGCCCGGGAGAAAAAGGGAAAGCACACCAAGTTCCAACGGCTCTGGCTCGGACCGTACTTAATCTCAGAAATCTGCGGGGCAAATACCTACCACCTTAACACCTTGACTGGAGAACCTATCACATTGCCTGTTAATGGGCAGTTTCTCAAACATTACTTCGAATAAGGGTAAGTTTGTCCAAAATTGTATTATATGTAAATATCCCCTTGTAAATAGTCTTGTTGGCTGTCCTTCGGGGCAGTCTGCCCCTTTTTGTTTTTGTTTTCTTTGTTTTCTCTTTCGGCTTTCTTTTGGTCCCAACATTTTGTTCCATCTTGTATGAACTGGAATGCTTCGCATAACTTTGGCCTCTGGTGCAATGCCTCTGGCATGGCGAACTTGAATCTATCTTTATCACGGTGGAATCAACCCAGTCTCTGGGATTGTTTTGCAGGTTAGGCACATTTTTGAGCAATCTCCATTGGGTGTTGTCTCCGGGAGTCTGGCAATCAGTGAACAATAATAATGCAAGGAACAAGTAATCAGACACACCGAGGGTAGATCGGTTGTACTGTTTGATTGACCCAGGTCTGAAAATCTAAAAGAATTCTTCCCGGGTCCAGAGTTTTTGTCCCCTCTTCGAACAACCTAAATATGGGTGGATAGGTGAAAGAAGTACCCCCATTATGATTAGCTAAGCTTAAGCTTAATGGTGAAAGAAGTACTACCTTCCCCACCTAGAAATAAATAAAATAGTAAGAGGAAGAGTAGGACAAAACTCCGGTCTCCGGGGGGAACAATCAAATTGATGATGGGTTCGATGTAACTAGTACCGCTTCTCTATTCCTCCCAGAGGTCATTGGCTTGATTTCCTTCCAAAGAACACATGACACCACTGATGAAAGGCTACGGACTAACTCCTGTGTGGTCTGGTTCTCTCAGATATGCTGCTTTCTGCTTGTCAAACACTTCAGGAGCTGGATTTGTTCCGGTTGTGTTAACCAGAGGTTCTATGCTTCTCAAATGTGCTAAGGCATTTGTCCCAGATAGTCGCCATTTGTTATGCCCCGCATCCCCGTCCCTACATTTTTGTGTGCAAAATGTTGGGTCCCCCTTTTTTCTTTTGCTTTACTTTTTGCTGCGGCTTTGCCTTGTCTTTCTTTTCCTTTTTTTGGTTTTTTTCTCCGGGGTTTTCTTCCCTGGCGTGTGTTGTTTTCTTGGTTTGGTTTTCCCTTCCGGGACCCCGGATCCCAGAGGTTGTCTTTTGTTGGAAATCAGATTCTGGACTCCGAGATTCTTTGCTATGATGTTCCAAAGAATATCATTGTAAGGAATCCCCGAGCACGGAGCCCAGAGGTTTCGCCTAACCTGAGATCTCCGGAGGGAAGAGGATTAATTTTTACTCTGGGTATAAATAGACTTACCTGTCATTTTCACACTTACCGCAATTAAAACCTTCGATCACTTAGAGAAAAATAGAGCATTTTCAAAGCGATTAGCAGAGCATTTACAGAGAATTTGTGATAATCAAAGCTTAACACCTTCTGTTGCTCTCAAACATACGCGAGTGCTTCGTGGTAGTGATCTTGGCAGCCTAACGACTCGAGTTGTTGTAGAGTTCTTTCGGTAATCCCTCCTTTCCTCCGCCTTCTGCATTTTCAAGTTGGTGTTTCACCTTTCTTCCTCTCTATTTTGCTTCTGTTTTCTAGTTTGTCTTTGGGTTTGCCTGGTTTTATTTTCATTTTGCTTTGTTTCTCTATCGTGTTCATTCTTTTGTTTTCTAGTTTTGCCGCCCGTTGGTGGGTCGGCTCTGCCAGAGGGTTGTCCACCCTCTATGCAGTGGTTGTTTGTCTGTAGATAATGTAAATCATGTAAATAATGGTCTGCCTATAAATAATGTGAAGCCTATAAATAGCATGTAAATAATGTAAATGGCTGTATATATTTGTTTCTTCCTTGTCTAGTTTTTCCCACGGGAGTCATCCCGTGTGTGTATTCATGAATATATGTACATATATGTGGATAACCCTTGTATATCTCCTCTTTTCCATGTATATATCCTTCAGCTCTATGTGTATCCTTCTGGGTGGCTCGACAAGCTGGTCGAGTCGCCCTTGCTTCTGGTTTTTTGCCTCCAAGCTTGCTTCGAGGTAGAAAACCACCTGTTTGAAACCTGGCTCTCGGCCGGTTTCAAACAGGCAGTTTTCTCTCTCCTCCATCAAGGCTGTCAGAGCCTCATTTATTTTCCATGTGTGCAATTAATTCTAGCCAAGTGGCTTTCCCTTTTCGCACATTCAAACAGTTGGCTCGACCGTCATTGCCATCACATCCATTTAATGACAACACACGTGGCGCCCATGTGGACTTACCTTCCCATTCTTCTTTGCTAACGGCCGTTTCTCCAGACCTCGGGCCTCTTTCCACCATTCATCCTATGTCTTCGTCAAGTGTGATAAAATTTCTCAGACCCGGAGATATAATGAACATTAAGTTTATGTTTTGCTTTTCGGATACCTTTGCATAAAACTAACTTTTCAGGAAAGGCAAACATCACGGTGGTAAGATTTTCCCGGACCCCGGGGTAACTATTTTCTTTTAATAAATATGTTCTGACGGTCACTTTGTCTCACAGGTCCGGGCTTCATCTTCTAAACATGTCTGAAGCGTCTGCATCATCTCCTCCCGGAAGTTCAGAATTACCGACTACAACTGAGACCAGGGCAGTAGCAAAGTCAAAAATGGAGAAGGCCCTTGCAAACTGCCCCTCACAAGGATAATGAGATTGTGGGCTCAAAGATTGAGTCTGGGTTGAAATTGATGACCGACGCCAGTGTTGGGACTTCGGTAGAAATGTAGGCCCTAGTAAAGATAATGCACATCCAGCGACAAGCTAGAGACAAACTTGTAGTCAACATTGAAGGTTCCAGAATCCTCTGGGCAGCTTGCTTCCCATGCTCCGTGCAGTCTCCAGAGCTTGTTCTAACCCTGGCTGCCAACTATAACTCTTCTGTCCTGGCCATCATGCTCGCAGCTACAGAACCCATGGGATACCCCACTCCACTGGTGTCCCTCAACCCAGTCACTTTCCAAGCAGGCCTGGGTATCCCACAATTTGACAGGGCCACGGTGGTTACAAGGATTGAGGCCTTGAAACAATTCAATCAACTAGAGGATGTTTCCTGGGTGTACATGAACACCAACTGGCTCAAGGTCCCAAAGAGGGACCCAAAGAGAATGAAGATAGATATCCCCCACTCTGAATTCAAGGAGAGCATCCAGATGGGGATGATAGCACTAGCCCGGGTCTTCGGGCAACCCTCTGCCTAGGAATTCACAAAATGGATGTACTACTTCCTCCTGGGCATCTCCACTAAGGGAGAATTTTTCGACTGGGTGACAATAATCTCCAATCATGTCGACTCCCAGTTCCTGCAGGTGAACGAGAAGAAGAAGTTCTACATGACTTCTTATGTTTTCTAGGCTTTGGCCCAACAGAGGCCCCACTCAAATGGCCTGCTTACAGATAGCATTCTCAGGCTTGGCTCAGGACAAAAAGCACTGTGGCACCATTTCCCATAGATTCAATGGGAGGCCAGCTTCCTCAGTTACTGCCGGGTAAACGATTCTTTTGTTTACTACTATCTTCTCACACCCACCCGGGATGTCGGATACCGCCTATCCACTGAGGTGATGAAATTGGTTAGTAGTTATGGGCACTACTATATCCAATTCCAATAGCATACATACATTAGGGTCACCGGCTTCTCCGAGAAACCCTACTTGTTGCCCAAGCATTGTGGGGACAAGATCGTGCTGCTGGAATATTGCAGACAAATGCTGGAGCTGCATACCTTCTTGGCCCACAAGAAGGTCCCAAACATCTTGTTCCCAATCTTCTGTGGGAAATACACCTACAGTCTGGCCGCCGTGAGGGAGGCAGATAATGAATTGAAATGTTATAACTTGTAGGAATTTTATCTGGCGCGGAGAAATTTTGATCCGCATGGCAGAATTGCAACGGTACTGCCCCGAGCTTCGGAGCCCCATCAAATACATATGGAGGACTTCTGGGAAGATTTCTAAGATGATGTAGATGTTCAGAGCAGGCACTATGATAGAATGACAACCAAAATGATGCAGGAACTAAAGCTCTAAAGGTTCCCGGCGGGTTTCTCAAACACTGCCCCCACCACAGACCCCCAGTACAAAGAAAAGGGGATTGACAAAATGCCACTGCCGGCAATGAATTGTGCCACCCAGGAGGGGCCCACAATCAAGGACTTCACTTGGGAAGTAGTCAAGAGAATTCGTGCCTATTTCAAGAGGGTATGCCCTGGGAGTATGCGCCAAACTCCCCGACCGGCACCAAAGGTGACACCACCACCGGTACCAAAACTGACCCCAGGGGCTGGGACTTCCGCACAAGGCGCAGACAAGGGAAAGGGGATAGCTACAATACCCTCCGCGCAGGAAGTCCCCATTCAGGAGTAGATCAAGCAATCTGTGGTGGCCTCCTAGCAAATGAGGGAGCAGTTAATTATGAGGCTGGCCACTCCCCCGCTCATGGCCGGACTAATTCATCCTCCATCCTGCCTATCACTGGCAGCCTTAATGGTTAAGAAAACGGGGGTGGATCCCACGGAGGCAGCAGCAATAGCCGATGCGGGGCTACCTCTGATTACCCAGAGGAAGAGAAAGCACATCAAATAGCCCAAGGCAGAACTAGTGCCAAGGGCGTCCCTCCCCAAAGAAGTAGAGATCCTTTCTTCCAGTTCCCCAGAACTGGAGAAAGAAGAAGAACAGGCAGGGGTCCCAGCCAGTCCCCCTCCGGAAGAGGAATTTGACTTGTTTGTAACCGATGAATTTGGGAATTTTCAGGGGGACGAAACACAAGCAGGGACAGAAGTCCCACAGGAAGAGCAAGAGGCTGTGGATCCAGAAGACCTGGAACAAGAAGCTGCAGAACAAGAAGAGCAGTAGACAGAAGAAAAGAGGCTGGAACCAGAGATTGTTTCCGGGGCTCAAGCAGTGCAAGGTCTGGGAGTGGACCAACAACCACCAGGTGAAGAAATGGCATCCGCTGAGGAACCCAGACCCGAACCTTTGGGATCAACCGTAACCCCAGCCACCGCGTTCCCAAGGCCACTCCTAGGAGCAACCTTCGGGCAGGTAATCACAGCGGCCTAAACTTTGAATATTGGCCCGATACCTCCCCTACTGCCAACAGATGAAGAAGTAGAGAAAGATGAAGAGGAAATTTCTAAAGAAGCTGACCAGGGTCCATATCCATTGATTGACATCTGGGACTAGGCTGAGGAGATAGAAATTGGAAAGGATGTTGCTGCAGAAGAGGTTCCAGCAGGGAGAGGAACAGATGAGGTGTATGTTGAAAAGGAGCAGCCGCCACCGGACACTGGGAGAGAATCTGAAGAACAAACTCTAGCAGGAAGGCCACCTCTCCCACCTCCATGGCTGGTGGAAAATAGGAAAAGAAAAGCCCAATCCGCTCCGGTGATCCCTCTCTCCCTTGACGAAATGATGGCCTTAGCTCAGGTCCCGCCAAAAACAAAGAAAGCCCAGACAGTTCATACTCTTCGAACTAGGCCGGGCGGAGAAGCAATTGCAGTAGTGGCAAAGCCTCCCCCAGACGCCGATGAAGCGATCGCGGACCTCGTAGATTACAATATCACAGAGGTATCCCTAGGTAAGAGAGGAAAGCAGGGTGAGGTAGACCTGCTAAAGGAGGCGGCAAGGGCAGTCGAAGCCCGATATGAAAAGGAGGCCCAGAGGCTCAAAGCTGAGAAAGAGAAGAATGCAAACCTTATGGGGTTGCTTACCGAGCTGGCATAACCCCTCAATGCCGCTCCTCCAGAGACCTCCACATCAGAGGATTTACCGTAGAGTCACATAGACTCCCTGCAAGTAATGAAAAAGAAGGCCCAGGTAGTAGACGAATGGGTCACTCTATAGATAGGAAACACCCAGCGTTTCCTGGTGTCTACTCTCCCCGATTTATATACAGCCTGACAGGTTATTCACCAGGCATAAGCACTAATTGAGCAATGGGAGAGTGACGCCGAGAATTACCAGGTGTGGAAGGCAGAGCTTGAAGAGCTCCTCTCCCTGGGGGAAGATATAATTTCTAAATCCAGAATTCTGGGTGAAGAATCATTTGATTTTGTAAGGGCTCAGCACTCTAGACTGGACCTCACATTGGAGGTAACCAAGCAACTGGTAGAGTCCTTATAGGAAAAGATAAACATAGAGAAGTATTCTTCCAGTTTGTATAAGTCATTTGTAATAAAAGCTTCCAGGGTTGATCCCCTTAGTACAGATACTTATACCCCCGAAGAGTCAGTTTTGGGGATTTTTGATGAAATGATGGCATCTCGGTATCAATCCCCAGAGGGGATGGATGGGGCCCAAATGGAAAAGCTGACCGAAATGGTGCTAAAAGGCCATGACACCGTGAGGATGGCAGATGAGTTCAGAAATAATGTTCTGGACCTGGGGAAACTGGTTGATGTAGCCAGGCACAAAAGGGCCAGCCTGAAGAAAGTAGATGAAGATGGCATTTTTTGCCTCCTTCAGGCCTTCAATGATAATAAATAGCCTTGAGCGTTCTCTGAGAACAAGGAAACTTGAGCATTAAGTATTATTTATTCTTTTGGGAACGTAAGTTCCTGGATCCCGGAGTCCCGGATCCAAAATTTTGTATTCTTTAAAGTGATCCGTGTCCCGGTCTCCGAGGCTATCTGGTCACTTTCAGAAGTGGTTAATAAAACTGTCAGAAGGTAGTTGGGCACATCAAGGGGCATCAGCTTGGTAGTTGGCCTTCTGACAGGGTGGTCTTCTCGAGGTGTCGCTCAAAGGTACGTCTGGCACATTGGAGACAGGGTGTCGCATTTCCCATTTATGAGGCATGTAGCCTCGGTCCTTGAAGGACCTACTTTCTTCTTTCTCCTCTCTGGCCCTCCTCTCGAGACCGATTCTTCTGATGTATATTCTTATCTTATTCTTCTGATAGGATAGGCCTATTCTGTCTCCAGGTCTTTTGTAGGGTGGCACAGGTAGTACCGGCCCCCGGATATTGTATTTCATTGAAATATGTAAAATAGGGTTAGGGTTAGTGAAGAGTTGTATAAATAGGCAAATTGGCCCATTCCCAAGGGTCGGCGAAATTGATGATTTTGTTGTCCATAAGAAATAGCAAAAGTAATTCCTGAGTTTAAGTTGCAGAGCTCAATGCTCCATTGCCCCGTTCTTGATAGTTAGATGCTCCTCTGGAGAAACCATTGTATCACGCACCAGTGCCTGCTGGACTAAATATTAATGAAGAAGGAAGGATTCATGGTAATAATATTGTTAGCGTCCCTGCTTCTGAGTTAATGTTATTTCATGTTTTAATGTTCTGTATGTCCTTCACTCTGATATGTTAAAGTAGATTAACGACCTCTTTATTTCTGCTACTGATAAAATGCTAACTGATGGTTGTGTATTTCTTCGGTATTTAGTGTAGTCTTTCAGAGTATTGTTGACGTTCCAGACATTTCAGCATGACTGTAGTTAGATAAACGTTTCTAACCCTGTAGGATCTTTTTCATTTTATTTTCTAATTGTAGAGTGCTCTGGGAAACCCTTACTGTACTGAATCTCCAAAAGAATGAGTTGAAGTAACCAGCTATCCCCCTCAAAAATAGTCACCTCTCCCAACCGAGCCCCGCACCATCATGACCTGACACCCAGGTGCTTGAAGGCCCGGAGGATTTATTTCCCCCGGACAACCTTTGCAGGCGGAGTTGGTCGATTTCCCCGGAACCCGGTGACAACTTATGACTGTTGGCAGACCCGGTCAGTAAAACCCCGTCAATAATACCATGTAATCTTGAGCAATGTCCTGTGGCCACCCAAACTACCGCCATACCCGTCTCAGAGGAAACCTCTCTAGCACTGTAATTGTGTGTCCTATCAATGCATGGGGGTAGAACATATGGCTCATCTGCATCATCCCACACCTTTGTAAGCCTCCACGGCCTCCATACCACTGTTGATAGGTCGTCGAGCTACGCTCACCACTGATCTGTCTTACCTAGTGCGGGCTGGGTAACCGTACCTCTGTACCTACATATATACGGCTCTAAGGGCTGTCGCATATCCTCGCATATGGGTCTAGTGACGGGAAGATGCTCCCATGCCCATATTTTTAGTACGAACACTCCGGCGGCCATACTCTTCGCCTCTCTATAGACGATCTCATGCATCTCATGATACATGTGTGCCAACATACACTGGCCCCATCCGTAATGTCATGGCCGATCTACCATCAGCTGTAGCATCCTGCCCCAGCCACACTCTAGACCGTGCTATCCATGATCTAGCATCAAGTAGCATCCAAGGAAGCATGCTAATACCACTCGTAATCTGTGGGTCTGACCATATGACCCAATCAACTCCTCCCATGGGATCTCCCTGCCCATCACGAGGTCATCCTGGAAGACCTCTCTGAGTGCTGCTATGCCCACCTTGGTCCGTGTCTAATAATCTACTCTTGTACCAACAAATGGTATCCTTAGAGTCCTGTATATGTCCTCGGAAGTGATAGTCATCTCCCCCTACGGTAGATAGAATGTGTTCATTTCTGAATTGAAATGCTCAACCAATGCGCACAATAATTTGTGATTTACCCAGATCTCGGGTATATCACATAACGTACTCAAACCCAATGTCACTATATGTGCAGCCTCAGCATCACTTAGCTGCGCTATCAATCCATTGATCACTGGGTGATGCGATCTGAATGCAATGTCTAGAAAGATGACCTGCAAGACATATGAACAATAAAGCACTGTCAATACTCGCCAACAATCAGAGCATAATACAATAATAAAGCATTTAAGACATCCTATAGACATTAATGACGCTGACGTAATCGCTTTTTGGACGCAACGCAGACCTTTTTGCATATGACAGGACAATATTTCACGCGCAGAAACAGTCCTCTTTCGCGCAACAAAGTGCTCTATTTTGCATGGCAATTCCCATTTTGCACGATGTTTTATCTGAGATCGCGCGAAGAATTTCCTTTCCTAGGCATTTTTCGTGCGAAATTGGGTCGCCCTACGCGTGAAACTTCATTTTGAGTGCCACGAAGAAGCAGTTTCTTTGTGCGAGCTTTCCCTACAGGGCGCGCGAAGAAACTACTTCTTCGCGCGACATCCCATGACCTACCCAAAAATGTGCAAAAACATGTTATAATTTGACCTAAATGCATAAAAATTTGAAATACTAAGAGGTTATCGACTACTTACAGGTGGTCCGTACGCTACGGGCTGGCTGTGCCTCCTGGATCGCTCGAATCGATGGCTGTTGTAGGGGACCACCATTTTGTCTTCTACTTAGAGCTCTTTTCTCACAAAGTCAAAGGGTTGAAATGATTTGAAAATGACCCTTTTGTCCTTATATAGGGTTTGACCTAATTTTTTAAAGTGCTCCATTTTGTGCAAAAATTGCACCACTACCTAATTTGATCATCCTGAATTCATTTTCATGACCGAAATCAAAATTTGACACTCCTACATAGCTCAAAATCACATTTTAAAATTTTTTGGGACCGATGCGATCGGACGCTTGTGCAGTCACCCTTCTAACCTCGCTTTCTCGTCAAACTCTTATCATATCATCATTTTCTGAATTCTTTGACTTTTTTCTTCAAAAGTCAACTTTGGTCAACTCTAGTCAACCCCAGTCAAACTTGGTCAACCCGACCTTGCAATCACTCGAAATTGCTTCTAAATCTTCTAAATTCTTCCGTAATCTTTTCTGAATTCTTCCTATCTACGATTTTTTGCTCTCTATCATCATTATGACATGTCATCTTTCGATTTCGCTCCCAAGGGGGTAGGATGATTACATCATTGAATTTATCTCAATTAATCTAATCAAACCCTCATCACTTGGGGCATTTCAGTTTTTCGTACCTCACGGTCAAAACTGCATGTTCCATGCTTTTCAATCACTTGGGGCATTTCAGTTTTTCGTACCTCATGGTCAAAACTGTATGTTCCATGCTTTTCAATCACTTGGGGCATTTCCATTTTTCGTACCTCACGGTCAAAACTGCATGTTCCATGCTTTTTAATCACTTGGGGCATTTCAATTTTTCATACCTTACAGTCAAAACTGCATGTTCCATGCTTTTCAATCACTTGGGGCATTTTAGTTTTTCATACCTCACTGTCAAAACTGAGTGTTCCATGCTTTTCAATCACTTGGTCGCCATGTTTAGTTTTTTGTACCTCACAGTCAAAACTGGATGTTTCATGCTTTTTAAATCACTTGACGCCATGTTTAGTTTTTCGTACCTCACGGTCAAAACTGGGTGTTCAAAATTCTTTCTTCTGTGCTTCAGGCATCAGACTATTCTTTTAATTAATGCGCTGCTCACACATCAATTCAAAGAGGGGCAAAATGTAACACCCCAAAATTGGCATCTTGCAACCCTAACCAATTTTGTTGCATTTGTCATTCTTCTAAATCATCAAAGTCCTATTGTACTAGGCAATTCTGAGTTTTCACTGACTCTACTTGACCTGAGTGTCAAATGCAGAAAATCTGAAATCTGTATTAATCATACATCATAGTTAATTCCTAAATATCTATTTGGCTAAACAAACCTTATGATCGAATTAATTTGATTAATAAAGTCCTAGCACTTTAATTAAATTAAATTCACCCTCTTTAGCTGAGACACATAAAAAGGAATTCAATAATATTTAATTATTAAATAAATATCCTCATTTTCAATAATTGAATTTAATATTCAGATAATTGAGAAAAAGTAATTATGAGGTCATATTTATTTAATTAATTGGATATTCTCTCAAAAAT
>MU223183.1:1851667-1879824 GCA_018584345.1 Thuja plicata | reverse complement strand
AATAGGAAGAAAACAATTTATTGAATTCTTTTCAATAAAACTTTCTATTTTTAACTGGCTTTTCTAGTTGTTTTATTTCAAAATAGGAAAGTTTCTATTCTGATCCTCTCAGAGTCTATAAAAGAACTCTCATTCTTCATTCAAACCCCCTGAAAATTTTACTCAAAATTGCATTGTTAGAATACTGAATTGTTGTCTCATTTTCTTAATATCATATAGATTAATTTCATATTGCAAATAGAATAGCTTCAATTTTTAGAATAATGGCATTTAGCATTCATGTTTAGATGATATCTCATATTTCAATTTCTTAGCATAATCTTGCATTGTATTGCACTTATCATGATAAATCCTTCATTCTTAGATTGGTCCATGGTTGTGAGACTCTCATCCTGAAAGTAATTTCAAAAACCCCATCTAGATAGAAGGCAACAGGTCAAATCACGCAGGCAGGTAGGATGAATAACTCATTTTCAGTCTTGTTTGTACCTGGTGAATAAGGACTATGTTGAAGTGTGTGGTTGATTACAAAGGCCAAAATTAACACATAGAAGTATTTTGGAGGACTTGGTGCTCTGAAAGGCCGAAAGGGGGAAAAGGCCAAAAAAGGTATTTGTTAGGCCCAACAGGCTGATTTTGAGAGTGATTTGTGAGGGACTAGAAAGGGAGAAGACTCAAAAGACCCAAAGACACAAAATAAAGAAGGGGGTCCCCATGGTCAGAGGACCAACATGGAGTGTGTGTTGTGGACCCACAACAAATATCCCTGACAAAAGGAGGAATGACCAAGGCATTTCTTCATCATCAAGACTCTTTTAGGTTGTAGTTTCATAGTAGAATGAAAACCAAGAAACGTATGAGTTAACAATCTTTCAATGACTTTCAATTCTGATGTTTCTACTAGTCTCCCTAGTGTTTTTTCATTCTTTGACCTTCGATTGCGATAACCCAAAAGTTTG
Organism: Thuja plicata; assembly: GCA_018584345.1. NCBI lineage: Eukaryota > Viridiplantae > Streptophyta > Pinopsida > Cupressales > Cupressaceae > Thuja > Thuja plicata. The sequence goes on along the minus strand of MU223183.1, from coordinate 1,878,865 downwards.
TTGGTTGTTCCCAACATTCGCCATGTAGACCAAGGCTTCCCAGAAAAAGCTTTTCTTCTAGTTAGGCATTCATAGCCCCAAAAAATTTTCCCCCGAATCCCAAGTATAACCTTGTTCTACTGCCAGCCGGGTGTTCATAGCCCCAGTAGAGATTGTCATAGTCACCCTACTTTTCTCTATCTGCTAGGCTGTAGAATTTTTCTTTAAGAGTTCTTCTTCTTTGGACAGTTGTGTAACACCCCAAAATTGGCATCTTGCAACCCTAACCAATTTTGTTGCATTTGTCATTCTTTTGAATCATCAAAGTCCTATTGTACTAGGCAATTCTAATTTTTTGACTAACTCTACTCGACCTGAGTGTCAAATGCAGAAAAATCTTAAATCTGCATTAATTATACATTATATTTAATTCCTAAATATCAATCAATTAGCTAAACAAACCCCATTATTGAATTAATTTAATCATAAAGTCCTAGCAATTAAATTAAATTAAATTCACCCCTTTTAGATAAAACACATAAAAAAGAATTAAATAATATTTAATTATTAAATAAATATCCTCATTTCAAAAATTAAATTTAATTATACAAATAATTGAGAAAAACACATTTATGAGGTCATATTCTATTTATTTAATTAAATATTCTCTCAAAAATCTTCTCTTCAGTTCAAAAATGGAAACTTTGAATTAACAGTGCTTTAAAGAGAAAGAAAATAGTTAAAATAAAAAAGAAAATAGTTAAAATAAAAAAGAAACCAGTTAAAAACAAAAAGAAAATAGTTCATTGTTTTCTTTTAAAGAAAGCTTGCTAATTTGAACTAGCTTTTCTATCTGTTTTATTTCAAAAAGGAAACTTTCTATTCTGAGAAGACTCTCAGTCTATAAAAGAGCTCCCATTTCTCATTCAAAGCCCCAGTCATTTTTATGCATTGTTAGAATAACAAATTGCTGCTGTATTTTAGCTCATAATCTCATTTACATTTAGCTCTCATTTTGCAATAGAATAGCTTTATTTTCTTAGAATAATCTCATATTTCTTATCATGTCTTAGCTTAAATTCATTTAGATTAATCTTGCATCTTTCATGTTTTTAGGTTAATCTTGCATTACATTGCATCACATTCATGGAGAAAAATCCTTCATTCTTAGATTGGTCTATCGTTGTGAGACTCTTGTTCTGAGAGCTATTCGAAACCCCATCTAGATAGAAGGCAATAGGTCGAATCATACAGGCATGCAGGATGAATAACTCATATTCACTTATGTATGTGGCTGATGAACACGGACTATGTTGAAGTGTATGGTTGAATAACAAGGCCACATTTAACATATACATTTTTTGCGCCCACCGTGGGGCAGAACATCTATTTCTGTCATCACATTTGAATTAGGTTTGAAAATCTTGGGATCATGTTTGTACTCTGATTTTGTAGGTAAAACAACGCATTTTATCTTTATTTTAGCGTAGAGCAACTTTGAAAATTCCTTCTATCTTCTGTCTATTATTCTCTTAGTGCCTTTTAAGCTCTCCTTTTGAGCCAAATCTAACTGCACCATTGCATCCAGAACATCATTTCAGTTGAAAACCACTATAAACTTGCCCATATCTGACGAAAGTCAAATTCGTAGCAAATTTGTTTTGCCCAAGTCGGCCGTACGACCCGTTGCACAGAAATCGCGATAGATTTCAGATTTTTTTGCATGCAACCCGAGACAGAATTTCAAAAAAATATCTGAATTTTTTTTTAAAAAAAATTAGATTTTTTTCACTATGTTAAATTTGACGGTCGTCAAACCATCATTCTGCATGACCTTCTGTGACAACCACGAAACCCTCAAATTTAAACTCATAGTTTGATGATGTCAGCAGGGTTTGAAAAATCTTTAGCCTTCACCATTGAGCTTTTTGAATTTGCAGTCTAACTTTAAACGATCATATCTTGCTCATTTTAGGTCCAAATTGAGTGCAATTTTTTTTATTTTGGGTAGAATTGTCTGAAGATTTTTGGGTTTTTCTTAGTTTCTAGATTTTAGTCACAGATTTATCAGAAAGTGTAGGTTCTCATCACTGTACCTATCTTATCCTCTATTTTGCAGCTTCCAAAGCCTCATACGGGCTCATATGGTAACATTTTTTAGTGCAATTTTTTTTAAAGTGAGTGATTTTTTATCTACTTTCTGAATATGCCATCAGATTTATGATTTTTTGATTTTTTTAATGCTGATGAGTTTTGGGCTTTGTTGTTCTCTGACTTATCTTGTTGATTACAACCTAATCGTGGTTTGTAGGACATTTGAAAAGAAGAATAAAAACACAGACTACTAACGAATCATCTTGCAGGTTGCCTTGATCGATAGCGCGCTAAACATTGTGCTTGCATTTTGTTTTGTTTTAATAAAATAAGAACCCACATGCAAGACTTTTAAAATGAACTTCTATTTGGTATTTTTAGGAATGACAATGGTGTCAGGAAACTATGCTCTCACCCTTTTGGGATGATCAAAAATTCAAAAACATTATTGTCATTTTCTTATGTGTTTGAAGTGTCTTTTAGATTGTAATCCTAAGAATCATATGAACGTATCATGTCCCCTTTCCTTCATGGATCTTGGTTGTAAGAGAAACTCATATAATTCTGTTAGCATGGCTACTTCCCAAGTGCTTTAATAGAGCCAGTGAGAGTGGATTTCCCAACCGGTAACAGGCTAAAGTCAATCCCTTCTGAACCGATATATAAAAAATGTCATTGTGATTAATCTCACAATGGACAGGTGTGAATTCATTGTGGCAACCAAAATCTCCTCCAGTATCCTAGTGGTGTGTTAAATTCCCTACATTGTTAAGGTGAAAACCTTGCTTTGAAAGGATTGGGAGAGCCCCCTTTATTGAGAAAATGACTTGATCACAACCACTTGAATGGATGTCCTTACTACAAACCTTTGTTATAGTATCCAAAATCCCTCTATCTATTGGTGTAGAAGGTTAGAGACTGACTAAGACCTCCCACACTTTCATGGCTCTTAGTAGAGACAACAGTCCTTTGGGAAGCAATTCTCTTGGGATTCAAAGCTTGGTGTGCCTGAGAAGTGAGTGCACATGTAAGGAGGAGCCCGTGCCTCCAAGCTTCTAAGTTGTCTGCTATGAGTAGGCGTGGCTGAACTTTGGTTCAAGTGGGAATTCAATAGATATTGCCCTGGCTTACCTAGGATTGTGGTGTGTCTATTTTTTTTTTACAACAAACAATCTCCATGATGTGTTTTGCATGAGTGTTTACTGAAACAACAACAACAACAACAATCAAATGATCTAGAAAACTGTAAACTTCGGATATTTGCCTGTCTTGTCTTGTCTAAAACTCTGTCAAAACTCTGTCAAATTCGTTTCAAAAACTTGTCGAAACCTGGTCTTTCATCGGTCTATCCTACTACATTTTTTCTATTCTAAAATTTGCACTGCCATAACGCTTCTGCTACTTCACATGCAACTGCAATCTGTTGTTATTCTAACCTATCGCTATCTTAAAATCTGATGTTGTTACACTTGTCCAATTGACCGAGTCCTTTGTTCAATCTTATCATCTTTGTCTGCGATATCCTTGTTCTGAGTTGTGAGAGCAGGTTCATTAACCTTGACTCAAGATCATAGTCTTTTTCTATCTCCTTCTCAGTTGGAAATTTATCTCTTGGTCTCTTTGGTCTTGGACTTGGATAACACTTTAGGTATCATCACAGTGTCGGTCAAGAAAATCAACTTATTTATGCCTGTGCGAACTAGAAGTCATTTTAAGGAACTCTGGAAATCTATCACCTTTCTGTCCAATTCTATATTTTTTTGTGAAGGTTATGTCTGAATCTTCACAAATCCATGCTTTCATCAACATCATCACTAGTCTATCTTTGACTGCAATCTGTTGATAGTCTAACTCATTGTTGTTTCAAAATCTGACTTTTTTGTTCTAGTCCAAGTGACTTGTTATCTTATAATCTTTGTCTGTGCTATCCTTATCTTGAGTTGTGAAAGCAGGTTTGTCAACCTTGACTCAAGATCGGAGTCATTGCTATCTCTATCTTAGTTTGACATTATCTCCTTTTTCCTTTGGTCTTGGACTTAATCATCACTTTAGATATCACTTCAACACCTATCAGTTAATCAACTGATTCATCATACCTTCTCTTTAATCTTCTAAGCAAGCACATCAAGATAATCTTACAATGTCTAAAAGTAAAGAAGAGATTCTTAGGGAAACTTTATTAAAACAACTTTAAACTTTGGAATCTGAACTCCAAGGCTTAAAGGGGAAAAAGGATACTCCATCCAATGAATCCTCCTTAAGATCAACCTGTCCTTTGCTATTTGATCATGATTCTCACATCTCTCCACTTTCTTCCAACATGGATAAATCTTGGTATGACAATCCCATCTTTGATCAAGAACAGTTTTATGACAATCCTATCTTTGATCAAGAGAATGTAGAGGAAACTATGATAGAATTAGATGAAATCCTTTTCTATTTGCAAAAGAAGGATATTGCAAGTCAAGAAGCATCTAATTATCCTTTAGAGAGAATCTTTACTCCTTTGGGACAATCTTATGAATCTGCATTGGTAGAACTTCTTGAGCATGCTCATTACATTACCTCAGGTCACATCACATGGATTGTGATTCTTAAGTAACTATTGTGCATATCATCAACACAATGAGCATAAAACTTCATCTTTCATGGAGTTGAAACATAAAATCCAAGATCTCATAGATGATGGCATAATTGAAGTGGACAATCCTAATGAATCATCTAGTGAAGATACTAATCTCAAGCATGATCAATATCAGGAATCCATGTCTAGAAATGGTTCACATATCCCATCTAATTATTCCAATGTTCCACCATCTCCTAAAGCTTTCCTATCTCTATCAAGAACTGAGTCTAATGACAACTATATTTACTCTCAAGGACTACCTCTAAAACAGATCCAAGCTAATCAACATACAGATGCAAGCCTTTCTTAGGCTCTAAAGATCATAGACCCTAATGAAATTCTTCCTGCATAAACTCTCAAAAAATAGGATCTTGATGATCCAATCTTCATTTTATCATTCAAATAATTGAATAGAGGCATATCTTTCACAAGATCAATCAACAACAAAATATTTTTTTAGTTCTTTTAACAAACAACTTCAAAACTGTCACACATATCTATCTTGCAATAATTTATTCATAAATTTTGAGCCAGATATCATATTGAAAATCCCTTTTATGGAACTCTAGATAATTAGGTTCCTAAAAACATATCCCAAACTTAGATAAATCTAGTCTTTCAATAAAACGTTATGATCTTTGTACCAAGAGCCATATTTTCTGTCATAAACCAGAAGAAAAACATCAAACCCTACCTAGGGCATCTCATATCTTTCTCAAATTGAATCCAAATTGCACAAAACCAATTTTATATTAACCATGTTTGAGTCTAGTTTCATAATCTATAATCCAATAATTTTTCCAATCAATAAATCATTCTTCAAACACAAATCACTGCCGGCAACTCCAATGCAAATATTTAAAAACCAGTTTCCATTCAAATCTACATAAATTTCACAAATCAGCATGAAAATGATTCAAAAAAATAGGAAATGAAAGATACTTCACATATCTTTCCAATGAATATGATTAAAGGTCCTGATCATCCAAAATGTATCTTTACCAAATGTTTCAATCAGACTGTAGATAGGGAATCTCGAATCTGCAAATACCCACTTTCACCAAAATTCTCATAACTTATTCATTTATTTATAAAATTGAACCAAAACAAAATTATGAGAAATAGGATTCATCATTATATCTATTCATTACTATATTATAGGTTTTCCAGGCTGTACATGGCCGTACAAGGCCTGGAACCAACACTAAAATTGAAAAACCAATCAAAATAACAATAGTAGAATGCACCAAAAATGTATCAAATTATTTCCTCCTCTCCAATCTGATTTGTTTCAACCATACAATGGTATTTATATCCATTTGACAGTTAGAAACCTTCCTAACTATCCCCAAGACCAACCATCTACCTTTTTGCATCATTTTTGTAATGTTAGCAACTTTTTCAATGTTGCATTTTACAACTTTTTATGCAACTTTTACATTTTTGACAAAATGACTTCAAAACTTTTTCAAACCTCTCTATACATATCCAGATGAAATATTTAAGACCTTTTATAATTATTTTACCCTTCCATGGGTCTTTTACACAAATTTTACCATGCAAACCTAAACATGACCTATTTGACAACTTGAGCAATATTGTGCACATGCTTACATTTCTTGTCAACACCTTTACAAATGGATTCAAAATGAATCAATACATCATATAATTGACTTTAAATGACTCAAAAACCTTATATATCTCATATTTACCTCTAGAATGAGGTGCTCCTACACCAGACCCCAAGCTTCCATGTGCTTCAACACTTATCATGCCTACTCAAAATGATACTTCATCAACCTATCAAGAATCCTTCATGCATAATAAAACTCCCACCTCATCCATAGAAGTGGCTCCATGTCAAGAGGGAAATCCAATGTGCAAAGAAAAAAATATCAGCAATGATCAAGATTAAGACACCATCCATCCTTATCCAATGGTTAACCAAAGTCGCACATCTCAAGAGTCTCATGATGATTTTATCATCCCCTTCCATTTATTCCTAGAAGAAACTCTTACATCTCCTATATCTTATCCATCTCCCAAGAAAGATCAAGACATCCTTTCCACCATCTCTAAGGAACCTATTAAAAATCAAGAGAAAAGTATCCTTTGTACACCATCTCATGATCCTTGTCAAGATCAGAGCATAAATCCCTTGCAGAAAAATACATCCCCGCAAGCTTCAATTGCTCCTATCAAAGATACTCATGCTCCTATTGATATAAAGATGAGTTCTAAAGAGAAGAAACTTGGTCATGCAACTCACTCTAAAGATGTTGATATCCCCTCCACACTTTATATCCCTCCATTCAAATGTAAGCATCAGTCTTCTCCATCTTCCAAATCCATCCTTGGTCCCTACATCCCAAAGTTGAGACCGTCAAACCTTCCATTTATATTAGGTCCTTATGTCCCTCCATCTACCATGCCTATCAATACTAGCTTGTCATCCACTTACCCTATCTCCTATCAAGATCAACAAAGACATACATCCTTAAAATCTCCCTATCACCCAATCCATATGACCCAGTCATATCAACCTCATTCATCCACAATTCCTAAGTCTTTTGGAAGAAGTTTGGATGTACAACAAAGAAATCAGAAATACAAGAATCCACCTACATATGAAGATCACTATGTCCCATCTAATTGACATGTGACTACAAATACAAGGGAAATATTTAAGAGACCACATAGGTCCACTGAGCAAAGAACCAAATCAAAGAAAATATGGGTTGCTAAATCCATTATGAAAGAATTGCATTCTAAATCATCTGATACAAATGGAAAATCAAAAGCTATGTGGATTCCCAAGTCTCTTCTAAAGGACTTGGATACAAAAAGAAAAGAAAAAGTTATTTGGATTCCCAAGTCTCTCCTAAAAGGATTGAACAAAAAGGAAAAATTAGAATTGGTGTCCAAGCTTCCAAAGGCTTCCACTTCGTCTCCTTTCAAACATTTTTAGAATCTCAAAATCTAGGTTATCCTTAGGGATCTAGGTTAGATTTCTTAGATACCTAATAGATTGAGATTTTGAGAATCATCTTTAGAATGAAGCTTGATCCTCAGAGATCTAGGTTAGATTTCCCTGATACCTAATAGATTGAGATTTTGAGAATCATCTTCAGAATGAAGCGTGATCCTTAGGGATCTGGGTTAGATTTCCCAGATACCTAATAGATTGATATCTTTCAAAAGATTATCCCTAGAACGAGGCTCAACCTTTAGGATTCAGGGTTAGATTTCCCCGATACCTGTCCATAAAAAGATAGTCAATATAGATTTTAGGACTATCTCTAGAATGAAGCTTAGTCTGCCAATATCTAGGTTAGATTGCCTAGACACTGGTTAGATCAATTTTCAGAATCATCTCCAAAATGGAGCTTGATTTTCAGGAGTCAAGGTTAGATTGCCCCAATTTCCAATAAATGATATTTTCAAGAATCATCTCCAGAATGAAGCTTGACCCTCAAGAATTTAATTTAGATTGCTCAGATACTTAATAGATTGATATTTTGATAATCATCTCCACAACGAAGCTTGATCCTCAGGGATCTGGGTTAGATTTCTCTGATACCTAATAGATGACAAGATGTAATGAACAAAGATGCCCCAAGTGATGAGATACCCCTAGCAATGAGGATTTTTGAAAATCAGATCGGATTGATTGGAATAGATTCAATGATCTAATCATCCTAGAAATGTATATGTTAAATGTGGCCTTGTTATTCAACCATACACTTCAACATAGTCCATGTTCATCAGCCACATAAAGAAGTGAATATGAGTTATTCATCCTACATGCCTGTATGATTCGACATGTTGCCTTTTATTGTACACATGGATTTTGAATAGCTCTCAGAACGAGAATCTCACAACCTAGACCAGTATAAGAACGAAGGATTTTTCTCCATGAATGCAATGTAATGTAATGCAAGATTAATCTAAGAACATGAAAGATGCAATATTAATCTAAATGAGATTAAACTATGACATGATAAGAAATATGAGATTAATCTAAGAAAATGAAGCTATTCTATTGCAAAATGAGCTTAATTGAAATGAGATGATGAATTCTAAAATGCAGTAGCAATTCTTTATTCTAACAGTACATATTTTTCTTAGTGGGCTTTGAATGAAAAATGGGAGCTCTTTTATAGATTGAGAGACTGCTCAGAATAGAAAGTTTCCTTTTTGAAATAAAGCAGATAAAAAGCCCAGTTCAAATTAGCAAGCTTTCTTTTAAAGAAAACAATGAGTTGTTTTCTCTTTGTTTTTAAATGTTTTCTATTTTATTTTAACTGGTTTCTTTCTCTTTAAAGCACAGATAATTCAAAGTTTCTATTTCTGAACCGGAGAGAAGATTTTTGAGAGAATATTTAATTAAATAAATAAAGTATGACCTCATAAATGTGTTTTTCTCAATTTATTTGAATAATTAAATTCAATTTTTGAAATGAGGATATTTATTTAATAATTAAATATTATTTAATTCATTTTCATGTGCTTTAGCTAAAAGGGGTGAATTTAATTTAATTAAAGTGCTAGGACTTTATAATTAAATTAATTAAATCATAGGGTTTGTTTAGCCAATAGATATTTAGGAATTAAATATAATGTATGATTAATGCAGATTTAGAATTTTTTGCATTTGACAATTAGGTCGAGTAGAGTCAGTCAAAACTCAAAATTGCCTAGTACAGTAGGACTTTGATGATTCAGAATAATGACAAATGCAACAAAATTAGTTAGGGTTGCAAGATGCCAATTTTGGGGTATTACATTTTTCCCCTCTTTGAATTGATGTGTGAGCAGCGCATTGATTCAAAGAATAGTCTGATGCCTGAAGTACAGAAGAATAGATTTTGAAAATTGATGATGTAAAGATCGATTGATGAAGATTTCAGAGCCATCTCCAGGATAGAGATTAACTCTCCAAAGTCTAGGTTAGATTGCCAAAATGCCGGTCAAGTAGAGTTTTTTAGGGTCATCTCTAGAATGAAGCTTGATCCTCAGGGATCCGAGTTAGATTGCCTAGATACCTAATAGATTGAGATTTCAAGAATCATCTTCAAAATGAAGCTTGATCCTTAGGGATATAAGTTAGATTTCTCAGATACCTAATAGATTGAGATTTCAAGAATCATCTCTAGAATGAAGCTTGATCCTCAGGGATCCAGGTTAGATTTCCCTGATACCTAATAGATTGAGATTTCAAGAATCATCTCTAGAATGAATCTTGATCCTCAGGGATCCAGGTTAGATTGCCCAGATACCTAATAGATTGATATTTTTCAAAAGATTATCCCTAGAATGAGACTCAACCTTCAGGAATCAGGGTTAGATTTCCCTGATATCTGTCCATAAAAAGATAGTCAATAGAGATTTTAGGACTATCTCCAAAATGAAGCTTAGTCCCCCGATATCTAGGTTAGATTACCCAAACACTGGTTAGATCAAGTTTTAGAATCATCTCTAGAATGGAGCTTGATTTTCAAGAGTCAGGGTTATATTGCCCCAATTCCTAATAGCGGAGATTTTTCAGAATCATCTCCAGAATGAAGCTTGATCCTCAAGAATCTGAGTTAGATTGCTCAGATACATAATAGATTGATATTTTGAGAATCATCCCCAAAACGAAGCTTGATCCTCAGGGATCCGGGTTAGATTGCCCTGATACCTAATAGATGACAAGATGTAAGGAACAAAGATGCACCAAGTGATGAGATACCACTAGCAATGAGGATTTTTGAAAATAAGATCAGATTGATTGGAATAGATTTAATGATGTAATCATCCTGTCCCATCGGGAGCGAAATAGAAAGATGACACGTCATAATGATGGTTGAGAGAGAGAAATCATAGATAGATTTTGAACTTAGGAGCAAGAAGAACTCAAAATAGATTATGGAAGAATTCAGAAGATTCAAAATCAATTGTGAGCGATTTCAAGGTCTGGTTGACCAAGTTTGACTAGGGTTAACTAGAGTTGACCAGAGTTAACTTTTGATGAAAAGAGTTGAAGATTTGAGAAAATGTTGAGTAGATATGATTCTGACAAGAAAGAAATTTTAAAAATTCAACTACACAAGTGTCCGATTGCGTCTGTCCCAAAGAATTTAAAATGCATTTTTGAGTTGTATAGAAGTGTTAGATTTTGATTTTGATCACGAAAATGGGTTCAGAGCGGTCGATATAGCCACTTTTGAAGAGTGAGAGCGTGGATCAAACACTTGGGTAGCATGATGAAGCTAAGACACTAAAGAAGAACCCCCCAATGTACAAATCTAGGAGAACACAATGAAGTGAGCATCGAATTGCTGCCACAATGCAAGTCTAGAATGAAAATGCAGTCCTATGCTAGATGAAATTCCTAGGACATGGTTGTGAGACCCATCATATAATTATCATCATTGAGAATTTTTGGAACATCGGAGTTGATACAATCCTTACTGGTGCCACTGCAACCTTAAGAATATGAATATGAATTTCATCAGATAAGATATGGAAAATGAACGTAAGCACTAGGGCACAAAAGCCAAGATGACCTAAACATTGTTTCCAGTTTGATGTTGCAAGAGTACACCAGTATCAAAGCATTCAAAGCCAAGATAACCATGAGTGCAATCATGCATAAAAAAATAGAGCAATAACAGTCAAGGAGATAGTACTGACCTCATCATGGCATACAAATAAATAAGATCGAGGGATGTGATGCTTTTCCACCTTAGTGCGGGAGCTCTTATCACATACACCCTGTTTATTAAACATTGCCGAATCATCGGGACCACACCAAAAAGAAGTAGAAAAATAAAATATCAATGAAATCCATGAGAACAGACAGCATACAAAGAAAGATTCAATCATAGCTCAGCCAGTTTCAAAGTTTTTGAATATGTATGTGTATAGGGGTGTTGAAAAACACTGTTGTGCTTGTGAGTGCATTATGTTTTATTATTATTGATAGATGTTTACGTGTGAGATATCCAATGTATGTTGAAAAACATAGATGTGTCTAAAGATAGTGTTGAAAAACACTGTTTATGGTGGTGTTGAAAAACACCAATTTGTGTCAGTAGATAGTTGCCCTTGAGAAATGACAAGATTACTGACTCGGGTGTAAACCAATGATGCGATTAGATTTGGGGACCCATGCCCCTAGTAGTGGTGACTGACTTGACGTATGTTGCAAGGGAAAAATAGATTTGGTTGCCCCTAGGCATATGGCATTGAATTAGTGGCAATTTAGTAGGGTTCGCAAAGGAACCAGAGTGTCATGAAAGTGACCAAAAGCTATGTACAAACTAAAGAAAAGAATCATCAAGACTAAGTATTGATAGATAGATCATTTGAGTATAACTCCAACTGTAACGGATGTGATCAATCTCAATAGTACAATGATAGTAGACAGACACAGTGAGAATCACTGGTGACTGATGTGAGAGAGATTCTCAAGTGAAGAGATCATAGTACTAGCTAGACATTAGTAGGTAGACGCAGTGAGAACCACTGGTGACTGATGTTAGGGAGATCCTCAAGGAGAGAGAACTCACTATAAGCTAAGTGACAGTAGGAAGATGTAGTGAGAACCACTGGTGACTATCACAAAGTAGATCTTGAAAAGGGAATAGGATAGTGCCCCCTAGACCAGGAGGGTTTCCCCGATAGTATGACCAGTTTCAATCCATGTAAGTTGGTGTCTTGACGGGAGCTGAGAGCATACAAAAAAGCAATTGCAAGAAGGAAAGCAGGAAAGCAAATGTATAAAGCCAAGTGTTGCTATGATAGATATGGCAATGTGGAACAAGAGGTGCCTGTTTACTAGGTTTTCACTTTCTTGGTAGAAATTCTTTTTTTTTTGCTACCATGACGCTTGTTTGCCAGGTTTTCATCAATGACACCTTTTCTCTTTTTCTCTTTTTTTGTATTTTTCAAATTTTTATTTTTTTTGTATTTTTGGAATATATTATTTTTTTGGAGATACATTAAAGTGCCTATCACTAGATTTTCACTAAGATGATCATTTTTCAGGACTTTTTTAGATTTTTAGAAATTTTTAGGACTTTAATATATACATGAGCATACTAGAGATGTCTCAGCTGTAGAACTGTTTCAGATGAAGAGCATTGATGGGCTATTTGAGTTGTTCTCCTTTAGTAGTATAAATTTGATAGGTGCTAGACCCAAATACTGCTATGACAACATACAAACCAATCCAATTTGGTTCAAATTTTCCTTTCTGGATCTGATGTTGTTGATTGTTAGGGTTCTCCCTCAGAACGAGGTCACTCGCCTGGAAGTTCCTTGGTCGAACCTTCTTGTTATAGCCTTTGGACATCCTTTTCTGGTATGATCTAAGGTGATCGAATGCCACTTGTCGACGTTCATCAAGTAGTTCTAGCTCTTGTAGCCGAGATATTCTGTTATCATCATCCATTAATGAGGTCTTTCAGAGAGACTCATAGAGAAGGAATCTCAACCTCAATGGGTAACACAACATCTGCTCCATAAACTAAAGCATAGGGAATAGCCCCTGTTGGTGTTCTTATCCTTGTCTTGTATGTCCAGAGAGATGGATTGATCTGGAGATGCCAATCTCATCTATATTTGTGCACTGTGTGATGAAGGATTTTAAGGATTGTCTTGTTTGATGCTTCGGCCTGTCCATTATAGGTGCAGGAGCACCTAGGTAGGCTAGTTGTGGAAATATAACCTAGGGTTTTCTCTTTCTTTTTTATGGCTTGTAGTGGTTCTAGCTAGACTACTAGGTGAACAAAGGGACCAAGAGTCCTAGTGTGTGAAGTGTTTGTAGGAGGATAGGTCTTATTAGTTCCTTGGTGACCCTTAGGTCCATTCAAGCCCAATTAGGGAATTTTGGCATCTTGTGGAAAAATGAGCCAAGAGAGGGACCAGAGGTCCTTTTTAATGTTTTTTCATCATATTTAGTGGATTGGACAAGTTTGGATATGGTTTGACCAAGTTTGGCAATCAAACCCAAAAGTTGCCAAAAGCTGTCAATGTTGTCATAGACAACATTGACAACTTTTATGACAAATTTACATATTCAATGAAATTGGTTGGTTAAATATCTGAAATTGACCATTTAATGTTTAGGTCATCTATATAAGACCATCCTTGGGATTTGTGAAGGGTTGGAAAGTTTGATAAATTTCATGTACGGACTGTGCTAAGAAATAACAGTGAATATATGTGTGTTTCAAGGTGATCGGATAGTGTAATGGATTGAGAGTGCTTTTGTAAGATTTGTTTCATGTAATGTAGTTTATTTATGAACTTATTGTGGTGTTAGATTGGTATATTCAATAGTTTTATGTGTTTGTATAAAATCTTTAAAGTTTAGTCCAGTCGCTGGTTTTGATTTGAGTATTGCTTGCAAATGGGGTCTTAGCTTTCTTTTCAACCATGGATTTGGCCCAGGATCTTGGATTATGAAAGTAAAATCCATTTACATTGTGTACATAGAAGGATGGGCCCAGGAAGTGGTGACAACTATTTTTAAGATGATGCCCTAGGCGAGCCAGAGTGGCATGGCTAGGGATCATCAGTGATTATAGAGCTAGATAGAGCGATTGAAAGCATCCATAGCTTCAATCCATGGAAGTGGGAAGGTATAAGAGTCAAGGGAGGACCCCCAACCAAGAGGAGAATTTGGGAGGAGTTATTTTTTTGGCCAAGAAAGTTCATTTCTTGTGCAGACAGTAAAGGAGGCCTAAAACTCTAAATTTTAGGCATGAAAGTAGGAAGGACTGTACGAACACTTCTGAGGGCTAATACCTAGAAAATATCTAGTGTCTCTAAAAAGGATGTCTTGATCCTAAGCCTATTTGGCACTTGTGAAGACATTTTTTTAAGATAAAGCAGAAAAGGTGACCAAATAGGGCTAATTGTTTGTAGCCCTATTTTGGAGGTAATTGCATAGGTTCTTAGAGCTCGTTTGGGTTTTTGATGCAAAGTGAGTTTGTAGAGGTTGGAATTGGTCCTATTGAAATATTTGAATATTTCCTTTCCAATTTGGTAATGGTTGGAATCCGTTTGGAACAGATTGTACAAATGGAACAAGAAAGACCAATTTGGGTCTAGTATGAGGTTTGCAAAGTTTTGAGTTCTACTTTGTTGATGTTTACTAGTTGAAGGAATTAGAATCTTTTTATAAGATACCTAATGAGTCTAGGGTTAGTGGAAGAAACCTAGTAGGTTATTGAGTGACCTAAGAGACCCTATAAGAGGTCTAAGGAGCAAGACTAGTACTACATCAGAGTGGTATCAGAGCAAGTTGAGAAACTTGGGAAGTTTGGTTTATGTCAGAAGTAGAATCTTGTGGTTCTACAAAGATGGTGACAAATGTGAAACTAGCAAAGGATATGGAGGAGAAAAAGGAGAAAAATAGACTCCTTGAGGGTACTTTGGAAGCAATGAGAGTAAAGATGGAAGAACTAGTAGAAAGGGTAAGAAGAAGATGGAGGAAGAAGACTACATTCCTGAACCTGACCCAGTGTTGAATGAGGAACATTTCTTAAAGGCCATAAAAGCATTAAGTGGAAAAGCTTTGTAAGGGATACCTCTATTCGGAGGAAAGATGGATATTGAGGTAGTCATGGACTAGATTGAATCATTAGAGAATCATTTTGAATGTGAAGGGATAAGTGAGGCCCAAAGGGTTAAAGTGGCCAAGTCTAGACTCAGAGGGTCAGCTTTGACTTGGTGGAAATACCTTCAGGATGAGAGGGTAAGAATGGGAAAGCAACCAATAGCAAATTGGAATGCTATGGTAACCAAATTGAAGATGAGATATCTTCCAGAGGACTATGAAATATAGCTCCATAGGAAGAGACAAAACTTGAAGTAGAAAGACCTAGATGTGGACTCATATACTAAGGAATTCCAAAGACTATGTTTAAGGTCTAAGTTGTAGGAAGAAGAGCCAATCAAAGTGGCTAGGTACTTGGGTGGGTTGAAGTGGAACATCCAAGAGGATCTTAGCCTATGGACACCTACCACCATCCAAAACTGTCATCAGTTAGCTCTAAAGGTGGAAGAGAAGAATAAGAAGAAAGGGGATTCTAGTTTCAAGAAAAATAATAACAATAGAGGTAGAGGAAGAGAACAGAAGGGTGAAAGAGGGGGCTACCAAGGAAGGGGCAGTGAACAAAGATCCCAAGGAGAAAATAAGTTGACAGAGAAGCAGACTGAGAACAATTCAAGATGAGGCTATAACAGAGGCAGGGGTAACAATGGGGGTTCTAACAAAGGAAGAGGAGGTAGGAGTGGATCCTACTTTGTCACTATGAAGTGTTATTACTATGGACAACTAGGGAATCCATCTTATAGATGTCTTGATAAACCTTCTACAACAAACAGTGACAAGAGAGTAGCATATGCACATGAGGATACTTCTAGTGTCAAGACTCTAGAGGTGGATCATCTAGACTCTGAAATGGGTAAGAACCTAATGTTTAGAAGGGTCTTAATAAGGCAATCAATCAAGGATGAGCCCAAACATAGGAGGGCACTATTTAGAATCAGATGTAAGATTCTTGGAAAAGTGTGTAAGGTGATTTTTTATTCTGGATCCACAAACAACATCATTTAAGAGGAGGTAGTGGTGAAGCTTAAACTAGCCAAAATACCCCATGAGAACCCTTATAAGGTGACATGGCTCAATAAAAGCTAGAGTGTCTTGGTCAATGAGTAAACATGGGTAGAATTCTCAATAGCAAGATACAAGGAGAGATTGCTTTGTGACATCCTACCAATGGATGCTTGTCATTTGCTTCTTGGGAGACCTTGAAATTTTGATAATGGAGTAGTATATGATGGGAAAGAGAACTCCATTACATTTAAGAAAGGAGAAAAGACCTTCAGAATTTAGTCTTTATTAGAGGATGATGAACCACATAGTAAGACTCATAATGTTATGTTATGTAGTGGTAAGAAGTTTGTGAATGACATCAGAGATGATGAGGGAGAAGGTTATGCCATTGTGTTAAGACCTAAGGAGGAGGAGACACTAATAAGGGAACCACTACCAAAGGAAGTGCAAGAATTGCTTGAGAAATATAAGGAATATAAGTCATCAAATAGAATTTATACTAGGGGCATCCTTACCCAATAAAAAAGCATTCAAGTTGACTCCAGATCAGAACTTAGAGGTAGCAAGACAAGTACAAGAACTCTTGGATCAAATCTTGATCAAGAAAAAGCATTAGCCCATGTGTAGTCATGGTTGTTTTAGCATCAAAGAAGGGGGGAAAGTGGAGATTATGCATAGACTCAAGGGCTATAAATAGGATCACAATAAGGTACATATTCCTAGTCCCAAGGATAGATGATCTTATGGATTTCCTAGGTGGGGCAATGTATTTCACAAAGCTAGATTTGAAAAGTGGTTATTGTTAGGATTAGGATCACTGAGAGGGGGGGTGAATCAGTGATCTATCAATTAATACTTTTTTTTATTATCTGAATCTTTACTTAAATGATTAAGTACTAAAATGAATATCAATGCAAGTAAGACAAACATACACAGCTCATAACAACAAATATGATTATGGGGAAACCCAATGCAGGTGAAAACCCCGGTGGGAATTAGTACCCACAAATATTCTGTACTAGTTTCTTATGATCCTTGTTAGAGGATCCTTAACACTATTAGGAGTTGTCTTTATAATACATGAAGTACAGTGACCTTGTTAAGGGTCAGACCCTGTTAGGAGTCTTTTATAATAACCCTATTAGGGGTGGTGGACTCACTGTCCAAATGGTGAAGGCTACAACCTTCTGGATATTTGATACACATTGTATCTACAAGGTGAACTGCTGTTGTGACACTACTTGTCTGATCAGTTCCTTTTGTGCACTAATGCTTTAAATTCTTGTTAATCACTACAACAATATTTTCTTCACTCTGAAAGATTCTACTTCAATATATATATCATCAACATATGACAGATATATCTTTGCTGCTTTAACACTCTGCTCTGCTTTCTTATCTCTGGCTTTCGCAACTTTTCCCATCACAAATGACCTTCTATAAGTACTTCCTCAAAGGAAATGAACATTTCAGATTTAGGAAACCTTTTACCATGTATCTTGATCACTTAACTAACCATGAAACCCTTCATTAAGTCTACTTCACATTAATTATAACTGCTTTACTCAAACCAAACAGACATGTCTTTTCACACAGTCCGCTTCACCAAAATAGCTCTAACTAATTATCCTGGATGAATCAAGTCATGCGATTTTAACCATAGATTTTTAGGTCACTAAAAATCACTAATATAAAGGTGCAAGTCCTGAGGATGAGTGAAACTTCCATGCAAAAACAATCTCTGTCGGCTCTTTCCATGATCTTTGTCCTATTTTGGCATTCACTGGCTGTACCTCTTCAACTGGCTGTATCTTCTTCATAATTGTAGATCTGATCATGATCTCTTATACTTAGCATTTAAAAATACTCATAAGATTATATTTTAAGCCACATATCATTTTGATAACATATGAACACATTCTAATCAAAACTATAACAGTCTGTTCCTTGCTCTGTCCTATTTTCTGTACTTAGCCAATTTCTGATCTTCTGATAATGTGTGCTGACTCCAAGATTTCATATGACTTTGTTTCCATAATGAAAACACTAAATATATTCATATAATTTAGTATAGTCAAATTTCCAACAATCTCCCCCTTTGTCATTAATGGAAACAAAGGAATACGGTGAAGTTACTATCTGTACTTTTATATAAAAACTCTCTATCTTATATCTCCCTTTTATCATATACTAGACTCCATATTATTCATACTCTACTCCCCCTTTGACATTAATGAAAAAGGTTCTCAAAAACACTTCTATTTACTTACTCAGCATACATATCTAGATATGCAATCTTGAACTTCTGGATCTCTTTCTCCCAAAATGCAATCAGTGAATCAACAATCTGTAGATGGGCACATAATGCATATTGTAGCTTCTTCATCTTCTCCAAGTCTATGCTAGGACCTTGATCATATGATATAATCCATATTCTATAAATTACTTTACTCACCCTTTGATATTATCTTCTCTACCTTCTCAATCTTATCAATCTTCTCTTGATATACACATATTGATATCGGTGGAGGGATCTTCCACAGATTTCCTTATCTTCTCTATCATAGCCTCTTCCTCCTAGATCTTTTTTGTAATGATGGGCACTTTAACTTGCCTGATTCATACAGTCAGCAATAATATTTTTTTTCTTTTTGCTGCAAACTCTTTCAAGGATGCTTGACCAACTTTGAGTGAACTAAGATCAAGTGTAAAGTTGCTAACCAATTCACTGAGCCTCTTCTTCATATACTTATCTTCTACAATATCTGATCTATTTTTCATGACTTCTTTAGATTATATAATCCCACTTACTTATTTACTCCCCATGAGTCTAAGTCTATTATGTGTGTCAAGCTTTACAACAATGATGATGAATTGTCCATCACTTCAGTCCTCTCTTTTTCTGCTTCCTTTTCTGTGATATCTTAAATCAATATATCTTCTTGTTGATATAAAGACTCAGCTTCTTGAGTACTCACAAATGTTTCTTCAAAATTGTCTAGAATAATATCCATTGCTGCCATTGATACTTCAACATTATCAATCATGAATGTATCCTCCATGTCCTTGGCCATGGGCGCATAATCCTGTGGACCTGTCATAATAGTTTTATCTTCTTCTTCGCAAGACATTTCAAATTTTTAATCAATTTTGCTCTTATGTGAATTCTCTTTGTATGATCAACAATAATTATGTGCTTCCAAGGATAACATCAAGTTGGCTCCAAAACAAAATCTCCAATGGCTATACTGATACTCTCACATAGAACACTGCTCAACAAGATTCTGCTTCATGAAATTCACGCGCTGAAGCATACTAATAAATCACTTCCGAGATGTTTCAAAGATTTTCTTGATATCAATCTCTACTGAAGAATGTAATTGTGATGCTTTTCTACTTGACTACAAGTTCTCCTTTGATTATCTAGCTGCTTACTCGATTGTTAAGTAATTTTTCAACTAATTTCCAAAATGACGTGTCCGCACTTGGGCTTTGTTTCAAACTTGAATTACTTTTCTTAACAAATAACAATTATCAATCTCCTTTCTTTGCTGATGAGAACAACTGTAATGCATTAATAATACAACTGCTAGGGCTTCTATGATCTCCAATCATTTATTTTTGATTGCAAGTGAGGACTTGGTGATTGCAAAGTAGATTTCTGCCATTAATACTTCCCGCATGGACACAAAAAGCAACTGTAACTTTTGTTCTTACTCCTGATAATAATTTAGATCATGTTCTCTTTCATACTTCATCACAATGTCACCAAACAATTGTAATCCAAGGCGCATACTCAGAGGTGAGTATACCAGCCACACAGGGGTTCTGAGCTAGAATAGCTCCCCCTAAGACCATGAGGGTCAACTATTAAGAAGTAGAAGGTGCATCCACCGAGGATGCATCTGCTACCTTGTTCTCTTCCTTGTCCTTCTTTACTTTGACCCATATTTTTCTTGCATCTTCTGTAGCTTTCACAAATTTGATTTCTCCTTCCTTATCCCATAATGAATCTTCTGACATTTTAGGGCTTTCATGTCTCTCTGCTCTAGATCTACAATTATTAGAGATGTGTCTAGCTTTTCCACATGAGTGACAAATGATAGGAAGTCTGATGTTATTATTCATCATGTTTCACTGCTTGGCTGTATGTCCATTGTAATTACACATCTGACATTTAATGTTCTGAGGGCTTCTAACGTTTTGCTGAGGATAACTTCTTTGTCTTTGTTGATTCTGATTTCTTTGATTATTCTGATTCTTGTTCTTCTGACTTTTTTTACAATTTATAGCTCTATGACCAAATTTATTGCATGAATAACAGTAACCATTGAAGGGTCTTACCTCTTTACAATTCCTTGTAATATGTCCATGCTTGTTACAGGCATAACAAGTTCTGTCAAATAGCTTTCATTCATCCTTAGGTGGTTCAATATTGTCTTTAGTCTGATTTATAATCTCCTTAGTATCTATGATGTGATTTGGTGCTTTCATTCTTTCTTGCATGGCATCAATCTGAATTTGTGCTTCATTGTATCCTATACCGCTGGTATCTCCTTTAACCTTTTGAGCATACAAATTTGATTCTATCAGATCCTTGGTTGTGTGTAACTTTTCAATATGATTCTTTTCTACAATCAATTTAGATTACATCTTCTCTTTGTTGTTTCTTAGCTCCAAGATTTCCATGTTTGCTTGTCTCAGTTCTTCATCTAACTGCTTGTTTTCTTTGACCTATTCATCATAGGCTTCTTGATGGTTATATAGCTTTTAATCCAACTCTGCAATCTGATCCATCAGAGATGAATTTTCTTCATTCAAATTTTTTACTACTTCCCCCAAATCATTTGAAGAACAATTTCTTAATTGTTTTTTTAGTTTCTTGATAAGTATTTGCATGCCTTCAACTTTTAGTTTTAGATCTTCATTTTATTTTTCATATGTGTCAAGTTCTTCAAGGGCTGCTTCAAGATTCTTCTTTAGGTGTTTCATTTCTTCCTTCTCCATGATCTCCTTAAGTGGTTAAACTTCTTTGCTGAGGACTAGAGATCTGATACCAATTGTTAGGATTAGGATCACTGAGAGGGGGGGGTGAATCAGTGATCTATCAATTAATACTTTTTCTGATTATCTGAATCTTTACTTAAATGCTTAAGTACTGTAATGAATATCAATGCAAGTAAGATAAACATACACAACTCATAACAAAAAATATGATTATGGGTAAATCCAATGTAGGTGAAAACCCTGGTGGGAATTAGTACCCAAAAATGTTTTGTACTAGTTTCTTATGATCCTTGTTAGAGGATCCTTAACCCTGTTAGGAGTTGTCTTTACAATACATGAAGTATAGTGACCTTGTTAAGGGTCAGACCTTGTTAGGAGTCTTTTACAATAACCCTGTTAGGGGTGGTGGACTCACTATCCAAGGAATCACTATCCAAATGGTGAAGGCTACAACCTTCTGGATATTTGATACACACTGTATCTGCAAGGTTAACTGCTATTGTGACACTGCTTGTCTGATCAGTTCCTTTTGTGCACTGATGCTTTAACCTCTTGTTAATCACTACAAAAATATTTTCTTCACTCTAAAATCTTATAATTCAATATATATATATCATCAACATATGACAGATATATCTTTGTTTCTTTAACACTCTGCTTTGATTTCTTATCTCTGGCTTTCGCAACTTTTCCCATCACAAATGACCTTCTATAAGTACTTCCTCAAAGGAAATGAACATTTCGGCTTTAGGAAACCTTTTACCATGTATCTTGATCACTTAACTAACCATGCAACCCTTCATTAAGTCAGCTTCACATTAATTATAACTTCTTTACTCAAACCGAATATACACGTCTTTTCACACAGTTCGCTTCACCAAAATAGCTCTAACTAATTATACCGGATGAATCAAGTCATGCACTTTTAACCATAGATTTTTAGGTCACTAAAAATAACTAATATAAAGGCATAATTCCTAAGGATGAGTGCAAATTCCATGCCAAAACAATCTCTGTCGGCTCTTTCCATGATCTCTGTCCTGTTCTGGCATTCACTAGCTGTACCTCTTCAACTAGCTGTATCTTCTTCATACTTTCAGATCTGATCATGCTCTCTTATTCTTAGCATGTAAACATACTCATAAGCTTATCTTAAAAGGTGCATTTAATTTGGATAACATATGAACACACACTAATCAAAACTATAACAGTTTGTTCCTTGCTCTGTCCTATTTTCTGTACTTAGCCAATTTCTGATCTTTTGATAATGTGTGCTGACTCCAAAACTTCATATGACTTTTTTGCCATAATGAAAACACTAAATAGAGTCATATACTTCAGTATAGTCAAATTTCCAACAGTTATCACCAAATCAGGGTGAAGGAAGGTGATGAATGGAAAATGACATTCAAAACCACAGATGGGTTATATGAATGGCTTATGATGCCATTTGGCCTCTCTAATGCTCTGAGCACATTCATGAGGCTCATGAATGAGGTGCTCAAGGATTTCACTAGAAATTTTGTGGTGGTATATCTTGATGATATACTAATTTTCAATAAGACAAGAGAGGAACATATCAGACATGTGGAGGTAGTATTAAAAAGGTTACATGAAGAGAAGTTGGCCATTAACCTTGAGAAGTGTGATTTCTTTAAACAATAACTAGTCTACTTGGGCTTTGTGGTGTACAAGGGGTCTTTGAAGATTGACAAAGAGAATGTTGCTACAATTTTGAACTGGCCTCCACCTACCATAGCCACAGAGGTAAGGAGTTTTCATGGCCTTGCCCAATTTTATAGAAATTTTATTAGGAACTTCAGTGGGATATGTGCTCCATTAGTGGATACCATTAAGGGTGGGGTCAAAAATAAGTTTAGATGGACTTTGGAAGCTGAAAAAATCTTTTGAAATGTTGAAAAGACAAGTGGATACTCAACCTATCCTATAGTTGCCAATCTTTGATAAGTTATTTACCATTGAGTGTGATGCTAGTGGAATGGCAGTAGGGGGTGTTTTAAGTCAAGAGGGTGGACCTATTGCCTTCTTTAGTGAAAAACTCAATGAGGCTAAGAAGAAATATTCTTCTTATGACTTAGAGCTCTATGCTCTAGTCCAATCTTTGAGGAAATGGAGGCATTATCTATTTCCTAAATAATTTGTGGTATTTACAGATAATCAGGCCCTTAGCTACATTAACACACAAGAAAAGATAAGTAATAGGCATTTGAAGTGG
This sequence comes from Thuja plicata, assembly GCA_018584345.1. Taxonomy (NCBI): domain Eukaryota; kingdom Viridiplantae; phylum Streptophyta; class Pinopsida; order Cupressales; family Cupressaceae; genus Thuja; species Thuja plicata. The sequence continues at coordinate 1,855,309 of MU223183.1, read as the reverse complement.
ATGGAATACTTGCAAGCATTCACTTTTACTATCAAACACAAGATGGGTCAACTCAAGAAGGTGGAAGATGCTTTGAGAAAGAGATTGTTAATAGTGCAAGAAGTCCACTTGAATAGCATTGGGATTGAAAGTTTTAGAGACCTATACAAATCAGATGAGGATTTTGGTGAGGCCTATAAGGTATGTGTTGACTTTGAGAATCATTTTCATAGAAAGTTCTCTAATTACACTTTACAGAATGGTTTGTTGTTTAAAGGTAATCAACTATGTGTACCCAAGGGATCAATGAGGATGAACCTCATCCAAGAGAAGCATAATGGCTCTCTAAGTGGTCATTTTGGTAAGGACAAGACCTTGGAATTGGTTCAAAGGTTCTACCATTGGCCAAAATTGGTGAAGGATGTCACCAAGTATGTAGAGAAGTGTTTTGTTTGCTTGAAGGCAAAAGGAGGAATGAGTAATGCAGGGTTGTATCAGCCTCTACCTATCCCTAATAGGCCATGGGAGTGTGTAAGTATGAATTTCATTGTGGGGTTACCCAAAATTAAATAGGGGTATGACAGCATTTATGTAGTTGTTGATAGGTTTAGTAAAATGGGACATTTCATTCCATGCAGAACTACTAATGATGATAGCCACATAGCTTATTTTTTTTTCAAAGAAATAGTAAGGATTCATGGTCTTCCTTTGAGCATAGTATTTGATATAGATGTAAAATTTATGAGTCATTTTTGGAGAACTTTATGGACAAGGCTGGGTACTAACCTATCTTTTGGTTCAACTTACCACCCTCAGACTAATGGCCAAACTGAGGTGGTCAATAGAGTGCTTGGTAACCTTTTGAGGTTCCTAACTAAGGAATATGGATAGACTTGGTATGTGGTCATTCCTCAAGAAGAATATTCTTACAATGATAGAAAGAATAGGATGACAGGAAAGAGTCCATTTGAGGTTGTTTATGGCATGCATCCTAGGAGTGTTTGTGAACTTAGGGATCTTAGTGGAATGGAGTACAAAAGTGGCCATGTAGAAGACTTCACCTCTACCATGAAGGAGATACAAGACCAAGTAAAGAAGCAGATACAAGATAGTCAACTTAAGTTGAAATCCAAAGTTGATGAGAAAAGGAGGGATGTTCAGTTTAAAGTGGGTGACTATGTGATGGTCCACTTAAACAAATCTAGACTAAAGAAGGGTGTCCCTACCAAGCTTCAAATGAAAAGAGTGGGACCGTGCAAAATCTTGGCAAAGTATGGAGCTAATGCATATAAAATGGACTTACCATCAGATTTGAGCATCTCTCCCATATTCAATGTTCAAGACTTAATAGAGTTTAGAGGATAGATGGAGGATATCAATCCAACCATTCCAGGTGTCAGTGATGATGTGGAGGTTACTGCCTTACTTCCAAAGTTTCCTATGGTAGCTATTAAAGTCCTAGACTCTCAGATCAAGAAGAAAACTAGACACAAAGTCTACATGGAGCATTTGATTCAGTGGAAGGATAGACCAGAGTCAGAGGTTTCATGGATTGCAGAGACAGATTTCAAGAAGGTGGGCATCTCAGAGTAGCTACTGTCCACAAGAGTGACTTGACTTTTCCTTTTTGGGGGAGTATGGTGCAGGAGAACCTAGGTAGGCTAGTTGTGGAAATATAACCTAGGGTTTTCTCTCTCTTTGTTTTGGCTTGTAGTGATTTTAGCTAGACCACTAGGTGAATAAAGGGACCAAGAGTCCTAGTGTGTGAAGTGTTTGTAGGAGGATAGGTCTTATTAGTTCCTTGGTGACCCTTAGGTCCATTCAGGCCCAATTAGGGAATTTTGGAATCTTGTGGAAAAATGAGCCAAGAGAGGGACTAGAGGTCCTTTTTGATGTTGTTTCATCATATTTAGTAGATTAGACAAGTTTAGATATGGTTTGACCAAGTTTGGCAATCAAACCCAAAAGTTGCCAAAAGTTGTCAATGTTGTCATTGACAACATTGACAAATTTATGTCTTCAATGAAATTGGGTGGTTAACTATCTGAAACCAACAATTTAGTGTTTGGGTCATCTATATAAGACCATCCTTGGGATTTTTGAAGGGTTGGCAAGTTTGATAAATTTCATGTACGGACTGTGCTAAGCAATAACAGTGAATATATGGGTGTTTCAAGGTAATCGGATATTGTAATGGATTGAGAGTGCTTTTGTAAGATTTGTTTCATGTAATGTAGGTTATTTATGAACTTCTTGTGGTCGATTCAATATTTTTAAGTATTTGTATAAAATCTTTAAAGTTTAGTGCAGTCGCTGGTTTTGATTTGAGTATTGCTTGCAAATGGGGTCTTAGCTTTCTTTTCCACCATGGCTTTGGCCCAGGATTTTGGATTATGAAAGTAGACTCCATGTACATTGTATACATAGTAGGATGGACCCAGGAAGTGGTGGCAGCTATTTTTAAGATGATGCCCTAGGCGAGAAAGAGTGGCATGGCTAGGGATCATCAGTGATTGCAGAGCTAGCTAGAGGGATTGAAAGCATCCATAGCTTCAATCAGTGGAAGTGGGAAGGTAGAAGAGTCAAGGGAGGACTCCCAACCAAGAGGAGAAGTTTGGAAGAGTTATTTTGTTGGCCAAGAAATTTCATTTCTTGTGCAGACAATAAAGGAGGCCTAAAGCCCTGAATTTTAGGCATGAAAGTAGGAAAGACTGTACGGACACTTCTAAGGGCTAAGACCTAGAAAATATCTAGTGTCTCTGAAAACGGTGTCTATATCCTAAGCCAATTTGTAACTTTTTAAGACATTTTTTTAAGATAAAGAAGAAAAGGTGACCAAATAGGGCTAATTGCTTATAGCCGTATTTTGAAGGTAATTGCATAGGTTCTTGGAGATCATTTGGGTTTTTGATGCAAAGTGAGTTTGTAGAGGTTGGAATTGGTCCTATTGACATATTTGAATAATATCTTTCCAATTTGGTAATGGTTGGAATCCATTTGGAATAAATTGTACAAATGGAACAAGAAAGACCAATTTGGGTCTAGTATGAGGTTTGCAAAGTTTTGAGTTCTACTTTGTTGATGTTTACTATTTGAAGGAATTAGGATCTTGTGAAAAGATACCTAATGAGTCTAGGGTTAGTGGAAGAACCCTAGTAGGTCAGTAGTGACCTAAGAGACCCTAGAAGAGGTCTAAGGAGAAAGACTAGTACTATGTGTATAAATGTTGTCACACTTCTATGAATCATTCCATTCAAGGTTGCTCAAGAATGAGGCCTCAAATATCGATCCATAGCTCTCTAGTCATGGATATGTAAAAATGTAAAATGAAGGCCCTCAGATTGACATTAGTTGTGTCTATTGCAAATACACCATGAAACGAGAGATTTGAATGCATGAAAATGAAATCTAATCTAAATGATAACAATGCATATTAGTCTATGAATGCAAATCTAATCTATGGAAATAAACATGATTCTAATCTATATGAGGAGCCATGAATGCAAGAATAAAGAAAACAAGAAGATAGCTTGAGAGCTCAAATTCTCCTCCAAAATTGCTCTCCAAACCTGCAGCATAACAATATTATGAAAACCTAATATGAAAATGAGAAGGAGAGGTCTCCTTTTAAAGGAAAGTGAACGATTGAGATTAAGAGGCAAA
>MU223183.1:1809489-1822362 GCA_018584345.1 Thuja plicata | reverse complement strand
ATATGTTTCCATCAATGTCAAAGGGGGAGATTGTTGGAGATTTGATTCTGAGCAGTTGATTGATTGTATGTTTGTCATTGATGACAACATATAATACATAGTAGTAATTCTGTATGTACTTATCAGATTGATCATATGAAGACTTGTGTGGATAGATACATGTTGTTGACATGTTTATTATGTTATGTTCATACACACAGACCCAGATATGATGTTTCACTAAAGTTAAGTAATTCTGTTATTGGCAGTTACAGTTCTGGAAGTGTAATGGTTTAGGGCTGACGTATATCACATGTTTCTTGAGTTGCACCTATCTTCTATATATGAATGTGTATATTCATGATTAGTTATGAGTTGATGATATTAATCCAAAGGTGCCAAACATGTTTCAAGAAGATTGCAAAGTTATAGTTAAATTGGTGAGGTTGACTTAGTGAAGCGTCACTTCTATTCAGTTTATACTTGCGCAGTTGTAATAATTCTTGCATGCTTAGTAGAGCTGACAAGGATGTTATGAAGAGTTTTCTTATAGGTCCCATGATCTCATACTTTGAGGAAGATACTTATAGTAAGTCAAAGGTGACATGCTAAGTGTGAATGATATGAAAAGATAAGAAAGATGTACAAAGAAGATTATCAGAGTTGGTTCATTCATCAAGAGTCTATGTGAAGAAGAAGTGAAAGATTTCAATACATTGGAACTGATCAAGACAACAGGTCTACTCTATAGTTCATCATCAGATATAGTGCATATCTATTATATAGAAGGTTGTAGCCTTCACCATCAAGCAGTGAGCTTTTGGACAGTGAGTCCACCACCCCTAATAGGGTTATTTGTAAAAAAATCCTAATAGGGTTCGACCCTTAACCAGGTCACTATACTTATTTCATTGTAATGTACAACTCCTACTAGGGTTGAAATATCTTCTAATAGGGATTACTACAAACAAGTATAGTTTATTATGGGTGCTAATTCCCACCGGGGTTTTACCATTTGGTTTCCCCGTAATCAAATTGTGTGTTGACTACTATGTTATCTGATTAAGCAGTTACTTTGTTGTATTCTAAAGTTAAAGAAGTAAAAAGAACTAAAGTTACTGATAATAGATTCACCCCCCCCCCTCTCAATTATCCTTTGAGACTATTCTAACAATAATAACCAATGACAGGTGTTAAAAATGTATTCACCATGCATTGACACTTAGTCTTGATTCCGCTACCCCATTGACAACTTCCTTGATATGGTCTATGTCATGGTTGTGCGGTGACCCTGGACAAATGATAGTTGGAGCGGTCTTCAATGTTGGATCACAAATGGGACCTAAGAATAATATATATTGAAGGTAATTATCAAAGTGCGATCACAAGGATTGAGCCTATGAAATCATATGCAAAGATGGGAAATTGCTTGTGAATTGCTTAATGAAATGTCAATGCAGAGAATAAAGATACCCGAGTTTCTTTTCATCATCGAAAGGTGCAAATATGGGGAGTTCTAAAAGCTATTTGATAGATTGTCAATATGGTTTAGATGTTTCAAATTGTGCCGAAGGGAGAATCCATACAAAGAAGCACAGAGTAGTTGGGCAGAGATATAATTGAAGGTCAATATATTCATAGCCTCTGCAAAAGCAAGGCAAGCAAATGTTGAAATAAGAGACAGTAAACATAATTGGGTTACATGTTTTGGAACACCACTTCCCAAGCCACACGGAGCCTCATTGTGTAACCCCTAATAAAATCCTACATAAGGAGATACAAGAAACATGCACACTCTATTTGACAAAATGTCAATGCACAACATGCCCATAACAAAGTAGCTCGGCCCACAGTGTATTAATGACATCAAAGACACATTCAAACATCATTTATACACTAATTGTGAAATTCTTGACATCGGCCTTGAGAGCTTGGCACATCCATGACAATGCAACATCTTATTCTTCTATGTGCAGAGGGAGTATATAAGTTATGCAACATAATGTTGTCAGAACCTAATTCATGGTCCAAAGGGAAGAAGGTTACCGGCTTGAAAATAAAAGATAAAGTAAAATTATTAATTACAATAATTTTCAAGAATCGGTTATGAATGACAAACCCAAAATTTCAGGGGAGATGATTTTTGAAAAAGAGACTATTTAAAAGAATCAGTTATTAAAACTGATAAAAAAATCACCCGAAAGCAAAGGAAGATAAATATGTTACATAACGTCAAGATGGGGGTTCTTTTTTCGGAGTCTGTTGGCTACGGGAGAGGGAGCAATTTTATGAGTTCTATATTTTTCAGCAGAGAAATAGATGGGATTTATGTTTATTTTACAATCTTGTTAATGTAGCAGAGATAAAGTTGATCAGTTGGTCATTTTATCAAATATTTAAAGATAAAAGGGAAATTATATATTTGATCTGTGGGTTTGATACATGATTTCCTAGTTGAAATAGATTTGTAGATGATTCCAATCATTTTTAAATGTTGTTTTGCTCTACTTTGTCAATTTTATGTACATGTTATGAAGTCAGTAGGCTTTATACCTCATACATTTTGTAAAATAAGATGTTAAATCTTTCCTCTATTTATCTGTGTTGGGAAGCTTGGATCAATGGTTTTTGGCCATTCATTTGTATATTTCTCAGTCTTTAACTTATATTTGTATTTACTTCATGTTGATGGGTAAATGTTTGTCTCCCTTTATGTCTTCTGGTTAAAGACATGATCAATGTTTCATTCATTATAAATCTAATGAAGGGAGTTCTACCTTCAAATTAAAATTTAGAGAGTATTTTGCACATTCCATTACAAGTAACTCAATTGTTAGTCCCAGTTTTTCTTTCAATTTTGGGCATTTAGAGTCATTTAAAAAAATATTATTTGTTTACTAATAGTATGCATGCACTCCAAAAATGAATTAATGTTCTCTTGATTAGGAGGTAGAGCCGTAAGAGTACATAAAGCTTTTTGTAATTCCTCATGATATGTAGGAGAAGTTTGAATTAGTAATTTCCATAAAGATATCTTGGCTGGAGTAGCGCGTAATTGCTCAAATAAGTCATAGTCCTTAAAGGAAGAAGATAACCTAGGTCCTTGAGGAAGCACGGGTTGAGAAGGAGGTAAATAGGTTGGAACAATAGGTTGAGGATTATTCCATGTACGATAAGCATGTGAAACAGGATCCGTATTATCAAATAAATCCAAAGGATCTTTAGGTTTACCCTTAATAGTTATTTGAGGACATCCTTTTACCGTCATCAAAGGTTTAGTAAATAACAATATTCTAGATGCCTCAATGTTGCAAATTGTGGAACATGAAGGGAACCATGCACACATCCTATGGTAAAGGTCAATTGGAGAAGTTGTGGAGGAGGATGAAATAGGAATAGGATCCATGGAGATCTCATTCGAACCATTTTCATTCTCACTTCCATGTACCTCATTAAGGGATTTATTCTCTTGTACAATAAAATATTCATCAAAGTATTCAAAACAAGAGTCATACATATTGAACACACAATAAAATTACAAGCATATAAATGTTTTTGTGTTTTTTAAAGAAATTTTATATTTTTTATGTATTTTTGGAATATAAATGCAAGAGCATAAAAGAAAACCTACTTCTATATGCATGCAAGATCTTAATATGAAATGTAAATCTAACACCAAAGAGAAAGAGTTGTCTATCGTGGGTTCACCAAAATGTAAATAAGAAAATGGGGATGGCCTCCTAGATAGAGTTTCCACAATAAATATTCATATATGAAAGAGACCAATGCCATAATTTAACCCTTTACATTTAATTTTTTTGTATTTGATAATGGATATAGACTCGAAATTGAAAGCAGAGATTAATGGAATACAATACCTACCTCACATCATAGCAGATCTAAAAATGCCATTTTCTGAAGCCTGTGTTGATTTTCTAAAAAATCTGAGACCAGATCTGAAATGGAAACACAAAGACAAATAAAACCCAGAAATATTTTTTTGTTCTGATATAGTTATGATTTGTACCCTCAAGTCAAAGTCACCATTAGCCAGAATTTCTGATTGCACCCTAGGGAAAAATTGACCTAAAAATTTTTAGACTGAAATTCTATTTTCCAATCCTAGAAGTTTGCTGAAAAGGGTATCTATGTGTGCACTCTATTCCTCTTTTCCTGAACTTGTAACTCCCAAAACAACACCTGCAAATATCTGAAAAAGAGGGGTTTTGGGGTGGCTATATAGGGTTTTTCCTTAGTCAAAGCCCCGTTTTGGTGATCTCCACCTCCACGAATAGCCTAATATAATAGAATGCATGTGTGTTTTTTTCTCTTGGAAAGAGCTTTGAATGTGTAATGTCAAGATCCAATCCTCTTGATTAAAAACCCTAACATGAATTGAAAATCAGGAAACAATGCATAGATTTGAATGTGATAAATAAAGAATACCAAGCACACAAGGCTAAAATATTCCTACCAAACTCACAATCCATAATTGCTACCCCATGATAATATCTTTTGAATTCTTGAAAGTTGGAAAGGGTGGCTCCAAGAAGAAAGAAGGAAGGAAGATGTCTTTCTTTCTCCAAAGAAGATCCACAATGGCTTGTCCACAAAAGTGCTTGAAATGTCTCAATGCATCATCATGTCTTGTCCCTCTATATTATCCTCTTGCTTTCTTGCCTCATCATCATGTCATAATCATAATTTCATCATATCATCTTAACATTCATTTCCATCTCCAAATGAAGGCAAAAGAGAGTGTTTATATAGAGATCTCAATATAAACCTCCTAGGGTAATGCAAGGGACCAAAATTCAAATTTTGCCTTGAATTATGGTCCAATTACAAGCACCAACCAAGGAGGGGATGTATTAATCTGAATATTAGGGAAAAAAAATTTGCATCATGACCCGGGGACCTATTTTAAGTTTTAGAACCCCGATAGGCTCCAGATTTGAAAGTGGGGACCATCGCCTGACAGAGGTCAAGGTCAATGTTGACCTTGACCTAGGTCAAAGATGACCTCAAACTTGACCTACTTCAAGGTTGACCTTGACCCTGACCTAGGTCAGGGTCAATCTCAATCCTGAACTAAGGTTTTAGACTAATCTCTTTGGGAAATCTGCAGGATTCCTAGGTCCATCGGGGACCCAGGAAGGTGAGAAAACACACTAGGATGTTGGATAGAGGCACAGAGGCCAAAGAGTAATTATGATGAAGATTTAGGAGAGACAATACATAGGTTCTACCCAAAAATGGAGTCATAGAAAGGGAGATTAAGGAGGACCCAAAGGATCCTAACCCTAATTTCACCTAGAAATGTAGAATCAAGTGCATGTGCATCCTAAATGAAAAACTAATATGAAAATGTACTAAATGAGGGTGCTTAACCTACCAAAATGGAAGTGCTTCCATTTTAAGATGATAGATAATGTTTCTATGAATGTTCACATATTTGATTAAGTTTATGAATTGATATATAGTATAGAATAGATGGTTGGACATGCAATTTATTAACTAAAGGACAAAAGTTAAAAGATACCAAATTTTTAGAGGTACTGATTCACCCCTCCCCTCTTAGTACACACTTCCCATTAATTCCAACAACTTGTATAGAATTCAAACCTTAATGCTCATTGTCTCGACTTGTGACATTAGGAATAGTTGCATATGTGTGAATAACATCAACCTCTTTATCATGATAAGACTCTTCGGAAAGGGAATCCCCTGAATCATCCTCACTCTTGGATCCTACCCTATGTACATGTTTATGAAAATCATGCATTGGGCTTGAACTTTATCCTTTGCTTTGATAGCCTATTCTGGATTTCTCTTCTTTTGATCTCCAAGTTGGTTCAATGGGTTCTAGCAATCCTCTATTCTTGACTCCTAAGGGTCCTCATCCCTTGTATCCCATTTTCTTCATGATATCAAATCCCTTACCATATTGATCGGTTTGAATGTTGATGTGTTGTACTTTTTCCATGGGATTTTTTGAAGTGTCTTCGTCTTTGTAGAGCCGTTGTAGTACTTCATTGTCCTCCTTTTCTAAGGCTGATTTGTCACTCTCTCTTACAAAATGAGGGTTATAATTATCAGGTGGATGAGAAATTGATGGTTTTCCATGTGTCCTAGGAGAGGTTGTAAAATCAAATAGGTAAATGGAATATTCCCTACTCCTTTGGAATTGATTCTACATTGCTTCTCAAAATTATGCATCATTTCACTCATCTTTTGGTATTGATCTTTCTTGGCTTGTTCTCTCTCATCCTTGGAAGGTTTCAAAATAACCACCCTTGGTGTAGAAGTATTAACTGAATTTTCATGTGAACTTTGACCCTCATAACTCATCTTCTCCTTTCCCTTAGTTGATGTACTTGAGTTAGTTTGATTAGGGTATGAGGTAGACGTAGCATTTGATGTTAACTTCAAACTTTCCTCTTTATCTTCTTCATTAGTGACATTAGGGATGACTCCTTCCCTATTGTGAGGAATAAATAATTCATGACTTGGCTTCAATGTGTTGCAATATTGAAAGGGATTAGAATCTCCCGCAATTGTGATCTCTTCACCCATATGTGGAAACTTTATGCATTGATGATAGGTGGAAGGTACCGCTTGCATCTCATGAATCCAAGGTCTTCCCAATAAGATATTATAAGTTAGTTTCATGTCGAGGATTTGACATATGGTGCCTTTTTTTATGGGTCCCACTTGAATAGGTAGAAAAATCATGCCTTTTGAAGACCTTTCTTCCTCATCATAAGCCTTAATGGTAATTTACTTTTTAGGATCAATGGATGACTCAGCTATCCCTAAAGACTTGACAAGGTTCAATGTGCAGATATTAAGACCGGCTCCCCCATCAATGAGAACTCTCTTAACCCTATGCCTTTGGATTAAAAATTCTATATGCAAGGGATAATTTTGAGGGTGGGTAATAGACATATCATATTGTTCAGAGAATAAAAGACAATGAGGAGCTATGAGATGTCCTACCATATTTTGAAACTTATCTTCCTCCAAAGTTATAGGAACATTAGTATCCACTAGGGCTTATTCCAAGATCTCTTTGTGGTTAGGAGAAACTTTCAACAACTCCAATATAGAGATTTGTGCTGGAGTTTTGTGCAATTGATCCACCAAAATATAAGGCTTTATTGAATAAGATGTTGGTTTAGCCAAAGTAGTTGCTGGAGTAAGACTAATTTTTTTAGGGGCACCTTGTAGGGTAACTCTTGCTACTTGCCCCCTAGTTACAACATTAGAGTTATCTTTGATAGGTTGTTCTTTGATCACCACCACATTGATAGTACTATCATGTTCAGATAGGACATTAATAGTATTGTCATAGCTATGGGAAAAGTTTATATTGTTGTTGCCTCTCAAATTGTTTCCATTGTTTCCTCCATTGTTATCATTGGAAGAGTCACCTTTCTCATGTTTATAAAAAGGAGTTTTAAAATATGTGTGGTCTTCATTATTTTGAGGTCCCTCTACCTTAATCACACCATTGTCAATTAGATCTTGCACCACATGTTTTAGGTGCATGCAATCATTCATCTTATGTCCCTGATTCCTATGGTATTCACAATTATTAGACTCAGTTCACCATGTAGGCTTGATTTTTGGTTTGTATGGTTGAGCCCTTGGTAAATCAATAATCTTATTGGCAATAAGTGTCCTTAATGAATTTTTGAGTGGTTCACCTAAGCAAGTGAAATTCCTCTTAGGTGTTGGTGCAAATAAAGGCTTAGGCTTGTTAGCCCCTTGATAATTCCCAAAGTTATTATTGTTGGTATTTTTGTTGAAAGTAACTTTGGGTTCTTGATTAACATTGTTAGCTTGAGCGAATCCTCTTGTAAGATTAAAAGGTGTGGCCTTAAAATTATTTTCCTCTACAACTCCATCATTGACCACTCCTTTATTGTTGTTCCTCATCCAAAACTGGTTATTGTTAGGAGGCTTCCTATTTTGGTTGTTATTGGAAGTATTGTTTTTGTTGTTCTTATAAAGCTTAAGTTCTCCAATTTTAACCAATACCTCTTCTATGGTAACCTTGTTCTCAATTAGGTCTTGGAAATACCTAGGGAATTGTAGCTTTAACCGATAGTTTGTCTCATTAGTCAAGCTATTAATAAAGATATCCATCTTTTCTTTTTTGGGTACACTTCGAGGGTATCTAGCAAATACCGCTCTCCATCATTGCAATAAAAGTAGGAATCCTTATCCCTCTCGTTGCTTGGCATTACATAAATTTATCATTGTAACCTCATGTTTGATATTATAGGAATAATGAGTTACAAATTTGTAGGCCAATTCTTTGAAATTTTGGATGTCGTAGGGTTACTTGGAAAACCACTCCATTGCCATGCCTCCTAAACTTCTAGGAAACAACCTCAATAAATACATTGTATCATGCATAAAATCAAGGCTTAATGCACAAAATTCCCTCAAATGATCTTGGGGATTGGATGCTCCTTCATACTTATTGTATTTAGGGAAAATAGCATTGTTTGGGAATGGGACCATAATTAGGGTTTTATCAAATGGAAAAGGACACAAAGCTTAGATGGAAAATGGATTAGGAACCCCGTTTTGTTTCATTGGGTCCAATTGCATTTGGAATAATTTAAATTTTTAATTCATGACATCAATAGGATTTGCTTCAACTTCTTTTTGTTTGTGTTGATTGACATCATAATCATGAGGGAGTTTGAGACCCGCTTGGGCTAGGTCTAAAAATTACTTCTCCCTATCTCTATCCAACACTTTCTCCATGAGTCTCATGAAGAATGGGATTTTCATGGATTTGTTAACCTTCTCATCAGTTTCTTCTTTGTCATTAGGGTCAACATTTCCCCAATTGTTGTTGTTATTTAAACCTTGGTTTCTAGGGTCCATTCATCCTCTATTATTGTTATTGTTTAACCCTTGGTTATTTGGGTCAAGTCCTCCTCCATTGTTGTCATTATTATAAACCGCACCACCTCCATTTTTATCAATATCCTTATTAGCGTGGTTGATTTGATCAGGGTCCATGTTTCCAAATGGGAAAGACACAGTTGGTTCTGCTCCCCTTATAGGTTCTTGCATTGATCTTGAAGAAGTGAATGTATCGCTTGGAAAAGGAAGTTCCTACCTTAGATATGAACCATTCGATTGTAGGGTGTTTTTAATATAGTGAGATCGAGTAAAAGCCAACATGGACATGAATTGTGTGAAATCTTGGCTTTCTCACTAAAGTTGATTAATCCCTTATGATTTTTTGCAAAATATCCAAAAATGGGGATTATGACCACGTTGAACTTATAGACAACTGGAAAATCCAAAGGGGTACTCAAGAATGAAATCCAATTTTTTCCAAGCCCTCGGGAAATGTCCACTATTTTTCCTTCTTTGTTTTTGGGCATCACTTCCCTGTGTGTAGGCGTGACTTAACTGTTAATAGGTATTTATTGGAATTCATGTAGGCGGCACTCTATAGTTAGCAGGAGGTGTTTTCCAATTGATAGGCATCAGTTTAATGTTTCCAAGCATCACTTTCTAGTGAGTTATGCGATGTTTAAAAGATGTCAGGTGTTGTTTTAGTTTTCTAGGTAGACGTCGTTTAAGTGATCATATGTGACATTTGGCAAATCAAAGTTGTTTTTGTCCTTTTTTTGGATTTTTAAAAGTTTACAGGTTATGATCAGGTCTGCTAGATAATATTCTTGCTTGAAAAGTAAATACAAACACAACACACATGTCAAATTTGTACCATGTCCCTAAAACAACACTACGTGAATGTTCTTGGTCATTTTCACAAATATAAAACAAGAATAGCTTCTACGCAATCTACCTAGAGTTAGATTTGGCTTTTAAAAATTGGCTCTAAAAGGTAGCTTGCTACTTATTTGGGTTTTAATGAAAACCTTCATTCTAAACTATGTCAAGTTCTTTTACCCCCTTGTGGGCTTCCCACACGCACAAAAGTATGATTTTGCACAATCCTGAAGGACTACTTGAGGAAGTGAAGATAACTTGCACACAATTTAGTCACCTTCCCATTAAGGAAGAATGTGTTTATTTATAGTGGGTGAAATAGTATCATGGAAAAAGTGATTTTCTCCCACTTTGGGTCATTTCCTCTTGCCATCCTCGTAAGGAAATTCTCAGGAGGCAGGCCCTCTAAAGTTCTATTTTAACTAGCATATATAGAAAAGTGACAAATGAACTTAGTTCAACAAGTTTGGGAATTTTATTCACTTAAAAGTGAAGAGCATATCCCTATTGTTGTTCTTTTTTCCAAACACTCCAAAAACACTTTTTCTTTTTCAACCTCGTTACAAAGAGGTTCTTAAAAATGGAAATGTTTGGTTAATTTGCCTCCCTTTCTTTCTACCACCTCAAACTCAACATGTTTGGATTTTTGGTCAACTTCAAAAAGTTGAGAGCATATGCCTAATTCTTTGTTCAAGATGGAAAATAATAGGGTTTTTCCTATTTAAACTAGATTCAAAAAAATTTCCACAAGTTAAGGGAATGCAAGCTTGTTTCAAAAAATACCTCTTTTTGTAGCTAGCAAAGGCTAGGCATTTTTTGAGGTTTTTGATTCTTGTTTTCTTACTCACCTAGTGCAGATAGTTCTCACTTCGGCTCCACCAAAAAGTTAGTCAACACAAAAGAACAAAGAGAAGAAAAACTTTAAAACCAAATTAACAAATGCACCTAAGTTCTTTTGATCAAATTTATCAAATCAAGCTTAAAGAACCTAAAGCATAAAATCAATTTAAAGTAGGAAACTTCTTTTTGTATGCACTACTAATTTTCAAGTAATGATCATACAAATTCTCTTCTACCTATAAACTTTCCAAAATATTTGTGTTATAAATTTGTTTATAGTACTTTGTGAGAATCCTTACCTCTCTATTTGGCCTTGTCACTCTCAATTCTGGCTTCTGCACTTTTAGGTGTTGTTTCATCTATAGGAAATTGAAAAATAGAGAGTCAAAACATAGAACAAATCAATTTAAACTCAATATAAAGTAGTAAATTCTAGGCATCATATAACAAGTAATAGGCGATATTTAACTATTAACAGGCAGAATTTAAAACTTTAAATGTAAAATTTAAAACTTAGCATGCTGCATTTAAAAATGCACAGGCGGTAAATCAAAATTCATAGGTGTTTCTGAAAGTTTAAATTGCGGTTAAAGGTTGATCAAAGGTGTCAAATAATAGCTAGCAGGTGGTGTTTCTCTGATTACAGGCAACACTTTACGGTACCAAGCATCACACTTTATCTCACAGGCAGTGAGAATTTAAGATAGAGAGAAAGATTTCCATAGGCATCACTTCTTTGCTAGCAGGCATCATTAAATTGCTCATAGGTGTCATTTCTCTTGAAAACTACAAAATAAACATAAAAGTGAAGAAAACACACAAAATTTCAAATTAAATGAGGAAATGAGGCTCAAAGCCCCACGGTGGGCGCCATTTGTGTGTGAATAAAGTACACCTTCATGAAATTGATTTATTTAACTATAATTCTATGGAAGCATAATAGAAATTTAAACTAAAGAATTGTAATCAAATCAATAAACATCTCATGGATCTCTATCTAGTATGCTAATAGAGCTCTCAGCCTTAATCTCTATCAATGACAATCCTAGAATGAGAAATTGATGATAGTAAATGCCTAATCTAGCTTAATTATCTCAAAATTGCTATGATTTGTAATCCAAATTCTCATAAAATGATCTTAATTCTCTTAATTTTCTATGAAATCACTTAATATTTCTCAAGATGCTATGAAATTGACAAGAGGTTTGATGTTTTGCATTCAAATTTTCTAGGATCCTTATGCTCTCAAAATAGCTTCTATTTATAGGATTTTCCCAAGTGTAGGGGGTATAGTTACTTGATCATGATTAAGTCATGGTTGAGTGAGAGTATTTCAAATGGTTTCAAATGGGGGGAAAATTTAAATGATTGTCTCAAAGGTTTGGACAAAGAGACAAATTTGAGTGATTAAGATTCAAAGTTGAAAATGAGTGATTGGGATTCAAATTTAGGAGTGATCCATGTGCTTTGTGTTCTCAATTCCCATTGGTTTCTCAAATTCATGTTGAAAGATATTAGGATTATCTAATTCAATCAGTTAATTAAATTAGCCATGTAAGGATGAATAGCTTCAATTTCATTTTTGATTTAAAACTATACAATTAATTGATTAAAATCAATTATATAATTTTGATTGATCATTTTAGGCTTATATTTAATAATTTCATGTCATGGTCAATTAATCCTTTGATTTAACTTGATTTTGTCCAATTTGATTGATAAATGTCCATTTGATTTTATTTTGATCCATTTTGATGCAATTTGATGAGATTAGGAGCAATTTGATGAAAAATGCAATTTTTCTTGATTAGAGAACACCTGGTCAATTTTAGGTGTCTGCAACATGTAATCTTTAGATGCAAAAATTTATTTTCCTTTACATGTATCTTTTCATGAAATGTGTTTGTGCTCAAATCGACAGATTGGATTTCCTATGGACTTGCCAATCCAATGTTGGGAAACCCGAATGATTGGCCAACTAACAAGTCACAACCAAGGCAAGGTTGAAACTTCTGCAATTCTGGCTCTGCAAAACCAAGGCTGGTAGGCCTATACCTTGACTTATCCTTCAAGTTACAAGGCTTTTTATAGTAGATAAGAAACACTTCAACCTTCTCTCTCAAGTATGGCAAGGAACTTGAAAGAAATCTAACAGAAAGCAGTATATCGTGAACTGTAAACTGAAATACTTTAAGTAATTGGAAGAATGTTTAGTAAATGTGTATGTAATTTGAAATGAATAGATAGATAAGATATCACAAAACTATAAACAATGAACTGAATAACTAT
>MU223183.1:1730295-1743161 GCA_018584345.1 Thuja plicata | reverse complement strand
TTCTTTCAAAGCTTTAAAACATGATATTAAGCGACAACCCGACTACAAGGAAATCGCTAAGTCTCGAGTCATAGATGGAATATTCTATTTTTTATCAAGACTACACGACACAAGGCAAAAGCGAAGTTGGGAGACGTTTTGGTATATTCGGTTTTGGTAACGCGATCAAGCGACCTGTCTTAAAAGCACATGCCTTAAGTAACTTAAAAAAGGTAACGAAGGAAAAGAAGACATGGCCAAAGGGTTTCAAAATGCATCATTTAACATTATGCCTTAGGGTTTTTTCAGGGTTTATCAGGATTTTGACAAGGAATAAGCATGAAAACCTGAAAAATTTCAGAGAACAAGGCAAGGAACAGGGCAAAATAGCAAAAACATGAAACACAACCAACATGACAAATGCAACAAAATTGGTTAGAGTTGCAAGATGCCAATTTTGGGGTGTTACATCTAGGGCATGACGACTGACCTATCTTCTTGTTCTTCTTTCATAGATCTAGTGAACTCCTTTGAACTCCTCCTTCCATCAAAAGTTTTTCACCTCATGCCCCTACACTCCTCCAAAATTTATTGGCACATACCAATCACCCTGCAACCTCCATTGTTGTTGCACTACTCAGGAACCCTAGCCAGAATGACTAACACTCGCCTAGGGCTTGATTGTTTTCAAGCTTCCCCTACACACACACTCCACAAGCCATATGTACAAATTATATACAAGTATCTAATTGATTCCAAGTGTTCATGGAGTTTGAACCACAGGAACACCAAAGAAACCCCTTCTTTACATGACTGGACCAAAATTGGCCAGTGAACTTGCAAAACACAATAAATTTATCAAAACTTAAGTAGAAAGTTTAATCTATCAAACTAATGCCACACAGAACTTAGAAACTACATTTTACACACTATCCAATCACTAATTTAGTCCATTCAATCCAATCAATTCATGGATGATGGCTCTATCACTTAATTACAGTCTAAAAAATGCTTCTTCTCAAACACCAGTCCGTACACAATGAACTCTAACTATCAGATTAGGGTTGTGAACACCTTATATACCTTTATCCCACATTTTTAGACCCTCTAGTTAGTATTTGGGAACCATAAGTGCCGATTCCTAAAAACTAGGAAATGTTGTCATGACAACTTTAAAAGTTGTCATGACAACTTTGACAACTTTTTGTCAAAATGACATTTTTCACATTTTAAGTTTCCTAATTGGTTCCAAACATTACCAATTGACCTCAAATGACTAAATAACATTAAAATATTAAAAATATTTCCCATTTTGGACTTTGGTCAACCCTTTGACTCTTGAGTTGACTTCTAGGTCTTAGACCCCTAGAATCAACTAGACTTAACAACATCAAACCCTAACCTTTCCTAACACTAACCACACTTTAGAATCACACTAGGGACTTTACATATTAGTCCTTATTCTTGGATGGTTGGTAAAACCAACCTACAAGCCAAAATGTCTTAAGATCTCACAAAATACCTTAGGGTGCTCCTACACCACCTTCCTTGTAAGTTCTGGATCATACAGGAGCATACTGGACTCAACCCCAAGTCAACACTTCATTACTTCAGGAAATGTCTGGTACATTCATTATTTATGTTCATCCACTTATGTATGTTTTCATTCATTCATATTCTTCTGAAAATTGGCTATACTCATATTCTTCTTGTGTCTGAGTCTTCAAACTATGATCAATTTAATGTTGTAAATCTTGACAAAGAATTTGATATCAACCTATTGATATGATTACAATGTGGGGGAGTCAAAGAAAATATATGTACAGTTATAAAACCTAAAGTTAAATTTAAAAAGTAACATATCATTTATAAAACCTACCGTAACATGTCATTTTTTGTTTGACATTTTTTGTCACAACTAAAGAGTTCTCACCATGAACAAATAGAGTGACCATTTTCTATCAAAACCATATGTGCAGATATAAACATTAAGTACAACATTGTTGATGACAATTATTCAATTGTGTATTGTCATTGATGTTTACACAAGTAAAGTGATGTTTACACAAATTTCCAATCCTATCTGAGCATAGTCAGTTCATGACAAGCACTCTCAGGTATTGAAGAGGACCAAAGTGATTTTCAAAGTTAACTGAGTTCACTCGGGCATTACAGTCTTGGTCGGGCATTGAAGGATCTTAGTGTTGACCAAGTGGAACAGTTAGTATCAATCGACTAACAATAGTTTATATTTTATGGTAAATTAGTTATATACAGCTGACAGACATTAGTTTTATTAGTTATTTGGAAGGATATTAAGGCTGACTTGACAAGGCATATCATATATATAAGGTCAAGTTTGGATTGAATTAGAAAGTGGAAGTGTGTGAAAGATATGTGTTCATGACATGAAGAGTGAAGGTGAAATCAGATGGGATTATGATTGAGGGAAGAACATACAGAGCTGCAACAGAATATCTAATCAATGAGGGTCAAGTAATTAAATCCAAAATAGAGATATGAATCAGCAAAGACAGTTGCTTATCAAAATAGGTCAATCCATTATTACTCTCTAACAATTGTAGGAGTGAATAAAATCTCTTAACAAAGTAGACTTAATAGTCTTTTGTAAATCCCCTCACAAGGTGACATTTCTATATTGAAGTGTTTGAAGACCTCTAACAAGACCACTCCTTATAGAGTGATTAAATCCTCTAACAGGGTCGCACCTAATAGTGTGTTATTGTAACCTTTAATAGGGTTGGCTCCTAACAGGGCTCACTTTAGAAGAGTGAAAAATAGTGACTAGTTGCAATTCGTGGTTTTTCTCATATTGGGTTTCCACGTTAAATCTTGGTGTTATCTATGTACATGTTATTTTCTTTATGGTTTATTTTTCTACAATTAATTAATAAAGGATAATCACAGTTAATATCTTAATATTTTCTATGCTAACTAAGTGATAGTAGAATATCTGTGTTAACCAAGCAACGGTGACAAATTTGTTTAAGACATCTAAGGGACTAGGATTTGTTTTTTTGGTAACTGATTCACCCCTCCTCTCTCAATCACTCAACTCATTTCCAACAATTGGTATTAGAGTAAAAGTGCTTATAGTGAAGGTTTCAAGGCCTAAGCTAAAGATTAGAGATGTCTTACAGAAGGGAGATCCTAAAACTTAACAAAGACAATTTTGATGCATGGAAAGATCTAATGAAGCTAAATATATCTACTATTGGAGATGTTGGTTTGCAATTATTGGAAAATGGGTATGTGGAACCACCGAGACCTTGGAATGTGGATCCAATGGTAGACATGAAGCATCATAACATAATGATGATTGATATAGCATCTGCACTTAGCTACTCCAAATTTGATGAAGTCAAGGACTTCCCTACTACCTTTGATATGTGGAAAAAACTGCTTGATATTCATGGAGAAGATGTCAATGTAAAGAGAGCCAAAGAATAAATTCTTTGAGGTCAATTTGATCAGATGAAAATGAAAGAAGGGAAGGACATTACAAAATACAGTGAAAGAATCAAGAAAAGTGTCAATGCCATCAAAGTTGTTGGTGGAGTAATTGAAGACACAACAGTGGTCAACAAGGTATTAAGGACTTTACTTCCTATCTATGCAATTAGAGTTTCAGCTATTCAAGAGATGAGATGCAGTAGTAGTATAACTCTAGATGGATTGGTTGGAAGACTTACAACTTTTGAGTTGGATAACTTTGACAATTATTCTCCCAATCCTATCAATCTTGAGTGTGCATTCAAATCTGAATTAAATATGGATAGATGAAAGGAAAATAGATTGATAGTGATAGTGATGATGAGTCTGATGATGAAGATTTGGAAATCATTGAAGCATTACTTGCAAGAAGATTTGCAAAAGGAAAAGGTCAGTACAAAGGAAGAATACCATTGATTTTCTTTTCATGTGATGAGGTTTGTAACATTGCTGCTAAGTGTCCAAACAAGGAAGACAAAGGTGAAAGAAAGTTCAACAAATATAAAGGCAAGAAAGACTTCAAAAGCTACAAAAGCTACAAGGACAAAGGTAAGAAATCTTGTTATATTGCTAAAGATTTTGATAGTGATGAAGATGAAGATGAAATGGTCTATATTTCTATTAAGGATGAGTCAGATAATGAAGATAATGAAAAGATATCACTATACTCTCATATTAGCAAGAATGACACTTGGATAATTGATAGTGGTTGTTCTCACCACATTACTGGTGATAAAAATAAATTTGAACATCTTAAGCACTATGATGGTGGGAGTGTCAGTTTTGGGAGTGATGAACCCTGCTATGTGAAAGGTAAGGGTTGTATTTCTTTAACAGAAGGAATCAAATGTGATAATGCTTATTGGGTTGAAGGACTAAGGTGTAATCTACTAAGTGTGGCACAGTTGAATAACATTGGTTTCAAGGTAGAATTCATGAATGGGAAGGCCAAGCTCTTGCATGGTAAGGGAAATCTAGTTGGAACTAGCAGACAAACAAAAGGTACTCTATTCTATCTTGATCTCACAAAAATTTCATATTTTATTGCACAAGTAGAAGAAATCTAGTTATGGCATAAAAGGTTATGTCATGTGAACTTTGACAACTTGGTCAACATAAGAAAGAACAAAAGAGTAAGAGGTATTCCTATTCTAAAGAAATCTGAATTAGCAATATGCAAACAATCTCAAATTGGGAAGATGAGAAAAACTAGCTTCAAGAGCAAGAATTACAATATAGAAGAATTCTTGGAATTGGTACATACTAATTTATGTGGACCAATTAGGACAACAAGTTACACAGGTGAGAATTATTTCATACTAATTGTTGATGACCATTCCAAAATGATGACTGCTATGTTTCTCAAATAAAAATAAAAATCTTTTCAGAAGATCAAGTGGTACCTAGCCATAGTTGAAAAAGAAATAGGAAAGAAACTTAAATGCTTAAGATTTGATAGAGGAGGAGAATTCATCTCTAATGAATTTAATGAATTCTATAATGAAAGAGGAATCAAAAGAAAAGTATCTACCCCAGGTACTCCACAACAGAATGGGATAGCACACATAAGGAACATATCCATTATTGATTGTGCAAGAACCTTGATGATTGAAAAGAATGTTGCTGCCAAATACTGGAAGGAAGCCATCAGCACTGCAATTCACACCTTGAACCGAGTTCAACTAAAGAAAGGTACTAAGAAGACACCTTTTGAACTATGGTATGGCTATAAACCTAATGTTCGTTATTTCAAAGTTTTTGGAAGTAGATGTTACATCTTGAAGGAAGAAAGAAATGGAAAATTTGATGTAAAAGGTGATGAAGGTATATTCCTAGGCTACTCCTGCAAAAGCAAAGCATATAAATTTTTGAATATTACTACTCATAAAGTCATAGAAAGTGTACATGTGAGGATTGATGAGTTTGTAGAGAGATGTGAAGAACAGAAAAATAAGGAGCCTCGGGATTATAGAAATTTTGCCTATTATGAACCTAATACTATACCTAAGACACAAGTAATGGTGATTGGATAGCATCCATGTCAACCATTGAATTCATCTACACAAACTCTAATAGTTCAACCCAAGTTTCAACCTGTGCACCTTGAGTTACTAGTAGAGGAAACCGAGTCTCAGACAGAGGGACCCAATTCACAGATAGAGAAACCTGAGTCTCAGACAGTGGAAGCCGAGTATCAGAAAAAAGAACAAAATAGAATTTTTGAGCATGGTGAACCAAGTGGAACAAGCCTAGAATCAAGAAGTAAGGATCATGTACTTGCAAAATATGTCAGAAGGCATCATGAACCTAAACAAATAATTGGAGATTAGACAGAAGGTGTAATAACAAGAAAAAAAATTAAAGGTACATTTTTGTTTAGTGAAATTGATCCTAGAACTATTAAAGATGTATTGAATGATGAAAGCTGGATCAAAGCAATGAATGAAGAAATTGAACAGATAGAAAAGAACAAAACCTAGACTCTTGTACCTATACCAAAAGATAAGAATGTGATTGTTACTAAGTGGGTTTTCAGAAACAAGATGAATGAAAATGGAGAAGTTTCTAGAAACAAAGCAAGATTAGTATGCAAAGGATATGCTCAAGGAGAGGGTATTGATTATGGAGAAACTTTTGCTCCTATTGCAAGACTTGAAGGAGTAAGAACACTTGTAGCATATGCTGCACACAAAGGATACAAGGTATATCAAATGGATGTAAAATCTACATTTCTGAATGAGGAAGTCTATATTGAGAAACCTAAAGGTTTTATTGATCCTAGAAAAAGGAATATGGTTTGCAAACTACACAAAGCATTGTATGGACTAAAACAAGCTCCTAGAGCCTGGTATGAAAGAATGCATGGTTACTTGATAAGTATTAGATTCGAACCAATGATAATAGTAGCTTGTATATCAAAGAAGGGCCTCAGAACAAGATACTATTAGCAGAGATATTTGTGGATGATATTTTGTTTACTGGATATGATGACTTATACAAATCATTCTCTAAAGTTATGAGTAAGGAATTTGAGATTTCTATGTTTGGTGAAATCAAATTTTTTTTTGGTTTACAATTTTATCAGATGAAGGATGGTATCTACATTACTCAATCTAAATACATCAAAGAGATACTGAAGAAATTTGGGATGGAAGACTCCAAACCAGTTGGAACACCCATGCCTACTGAACATAATTTGTCTAAGGATGATGATTCAAAGGAAGTAACCAGACTATCTATAGATCCATGATTGGTAAACTTCAATATGTTGTTCATACCAGACCAAATATTACATTAGCAATTGGTATTGTTGCAAGGTTTTCAGCTAATCCTAGAGAGAATCATTTGATGGCTATCAAAAGGATTCTGAGATATCTTAAGGGTACTAAAGATTATGGATTATGGTATAAGAAAGGTGGAAATTTTGATTTGAAGACCTTTACTAATGTTGATTGGACCGGAAGTGTTTATTGGATTTGATAAAAACTATCAACCCACAACTCCCAAGAATCACCTGCATGCAAACCTGTCATAGAAAGAGAGAAGCAAAAAATCTATGGAGGCCAAGAATAACAGATTGATGGAAGAGGAAACATCTTGTGCAAACAATGGAGAAAAACTCTCAATGCAATAACATCCTCAAATAATTAATAACCATATAATTTTAATAATTTACAAAGAGGTAATCCTTATAAAAGGATACTGGAACCCTAAAAGGGAAACCCTAAAGGGGAAATATCTAGGTTGCATAATAATAATTAATAAAAGAATTAATTATTAAATGCCTAAAGTTTAGCTTAAGTAAAAGAGAGATAATAAGTGACTTAATAATTAAATGAATATGATTTAACTAATAAGTGGAATCACTTTATTACTCTAACACCCCCCCTTAAGATAAACTTAGGGAGAAGCTAAAACCTAGAAACAGCTATTGAAAGCAGGAAAATGGGTCCTGGCAATAAGGCCTGATGAGGTACCCAAGTACAAAAATCTCTATAAAGAGGAGAAATAGAGAAAAACACATGGGAAAAACCCTAATCCAAAAAGAGATGAAGCCTAGTGAAGGACTGAAGAAGCCTCCAAACTAGAGAAAGTCCCAGAAAATAGGAACAAAGAAAGAACATGTAGAACACCTCTTAAGCATGAAGCTGCAAACACTGTCAAAAAATAACTGCTGGAACCTCCACTGTAATAGAACTTGACCAAGTAGAGAAGACTTTAAACAAAGCCTGAAGAGATGATCAATCAAAGATGTAAGAATGCCTCCAAAATAGGAATGAAAGAAGAGTGTCCAAATGGTAAATGATCCATCTCACCGAAATGCATAGGTACCAACCACTACATCTGCCTAGTACATAGGAACAAATATTGAATACATAGATCACTTGATGCAATGGACATCGATGCCATTCTGCAAATCTGCATATTGATCTTTATTGTCTTCCTAGACATCGACTAGAGGCTTACAATCTCTTATGATTCCATAATAACGATATCTAACTTTAGATTATAATACAATAACCTGATATACTAATATCAATCTAATATCAATCTCACCAAATCAATGTAGCAACTTTGCTATCAACTTCACATAACAATAGTATCGATCCAACATAATCTCCTATTAACATTGTTGAATCAAACTCATCAAAACCATTTTGCCTTCATTGGTCATTGCATATCTTATGGTCTTTCACAGACTGGGTCTGAATGCATTTCCATGAGTTCACCACCTTTCCTCTTTCTTCGAAGGCCGATTACAAGATAAAAATCTTCGACTGGTTTTGCAAGTCCTTTGATTTGTCATAGCATGACATGCATGCGAGAACATGAGTTTTGTGGATCTTTCATGGTCCAAAGTTGCAATTTCCACCATATGGCTAGTTCTAACTTGATGCGCACGTCATTGGAAAAAGCCGCCACCTTTGCAAATCTATTACTGATTATCGATTATCGATTCTCTCTTGGGTCACCGACCAACAAGAGAGAATCTTTCTTAACTGGCCGCCACCTTTTCAAGGGCTGATTCACCCATGCTATTGGTCATGATGCTCTTGGTGATCGTTGTAGGAGCGATGCATGAAGACGGCTCCCAGTGCAAGAGTTCTGCAACGCAAACTCTTTCCCTTCGTGGGTCTCTTCCAGGCAACTATCAAAACATAGTCGCTCACTTCCTCGTGGGTGTAGACAGACTTACCAACTCTTTCCTGATTGCATGATGTGATTCAAAATCAAAATGTGAATGTGCAACTGTCCTTCGAAGTCCATTATGGATTTAAAATCCATCTGCTATCAACCAAAACCATTTCCTCATTCCATTCAGACTGTGGATAAACTAAAACACATGAACAATTTGATCATTTGAGCATTGATTATCGATAACTTAGAACTCGATGTATTACATCCTTTCACAAAATGAAAATAGATGTCGATTACCATAAACTGAGAGATATCAAACATCCACATTGCAAATGAGACGGCACAGACAGATTTGAACATACCATATTATCAAATCTGTCCAATATATTTAAAATAAAACTCAATACATATATAATTCAGATGATTACAAATACAAATGGCCATAAGGTATGAACGGCTCTCTGGCTGGAAGCCAGAGAGTCAATTCTCTTCTTCTCTCTTCTATCGACTCCTCTATATCTATGTTCTTCATTTACAATCTTGTCTATTTAAGACAATGTTTTGACAGTTTACAAACTGATCAACTACCTATTTGGTTACAATACCCATAATTATATATTTGGCACATCTTGTTAAATTATAAATTTAACAAGATTGTGCTTTTAAATACATTATATATATATATATATATTAAAATGGGTTATATTTAAGAAATGGAAGAAAATGTTTGACTTCACATAAAATGTGATAAAAGTAATGGTTCTATTGGTGCTCCTGCACCATACTGCCAAACTTAAAATGTTTCCATGTCACATGGAAACATGCTGGTGAGAATCTACAAATAAATCTTTGCCTCTACCGGATTGATGCCACTGCCACTTCCTTTTTCACTATCAACTGACTTCCATCTATGGGGTTATGTTGGTCACCTGCAAGGTGCTTCTGCCATCGCCCAGTCCACTCCTCCATGCTACTACACACTTTTTTCCCTCACTTGGGAGTTCCTTCATGCCTCTCTCCCCAAGACTGTTGGTGACACACAAGACCATCTCCCATGGCCTTTGGTATAAGGACCCAATCACTGGATTCCTATCCACCTCTTGTAGCTGAATGAACCGGCACCAATTTGCAACAAAAACTTCATAAAAAGAAGCAAAATAATAACCACCATAATGCCTGGTGTAGATCCAATCTACACGCTTAGAATCTTTTGAGCTCTGATACCACTCTGATGCAATGGACATCGATGTCATTCTGCAAATCTGCATATCAATATTTATTGTCTTCCTAGACATTGACTAGAGGCTTACAATCTATTATGATTCCATAGTAACAATATCTAACTTTAGATTATAATACAATAACCTGATATACTAATATCAATCTGATATCGATCTCACAAAATCAATGTAGCAACTTTGCTATCAACTTCACATAAAAATAGTATCGATCCAACATAATCTCCTATTAACATTGTCGAATCAAACTCATCAAAAAAAATTTACCTTCATTGGTCATTGCATATCTTATGGTCTTTCACAGACTGGGTCTGAATGCATTTCCATGAGTTCACCACCTTTCCTCTTTCTTTGAAGGCCGATTACAAGATAAAAATCTTTGAATAGTTTTGCAAGTCCTTTGGTTTGTCATAGAATGACATGCATGCAAGAACATGGATCTTTCATGGTCCGAAGTTGAAATTGCCACCATACGGCTGGTTCTAACTCGATGCACACATCATTGGTAAAAGCTGCCACCTTTGCAAATCGATTACTGATTACCAATTATCGATTCTCTCTTGGGTCACCGACCAACAAAAGAGAATCTTTCTTAACTAGCCGCCACCTTTTCAAGGGCCAAGTCACCCATGCTATTGGTCATGATGCTCTTGGTGGTCATTGTAGGAGCGATGCATGAAGACGGCTCCCAGTGCAAGAGTTCTACAACGTGAACTCTTTCCCTTCGTAGGTCTCTTCCAGGCAACTATCAAAACATAGTCACTCACTTCCTTGTGGGTGTAGATAGACTTACCAACTCTTTCCTGATTGAAATGATGTGATTCAAAATCAAAATGTGAATGTGCAACTGTCCTTCAAAGGCCGTTATGGATTTAAAATCCATCTGCTGTCAACCAAAACCATTTCCTCATTCCATTTAGACTGTGGATAAACTGAAACACATGAACAATTTGATCATTTGAGCATTGATTATCGATAACTTAGAACTCGATGTATTACATCCTTTCACAAAATGAAAATAGAAGTCGATTACCATAAACTGAGAGATATCAAACATCCACATTGCAAATGAGACGGCACAGACAGATTTGAACATACCATATTATCGAATCTGTCCAATATATTTAAAATAAAACTCAGTACATATATAATTCAGATGATTACAAATACAAATGGCCATAAGGTATGAACGGCTCTCTGGCTAGAAGCCAGAGAGTTGATTCTCTTCTTCTCTCTTCTATCGACTCCTCCTCTATATCTCTATTCTTCATTTACAATCTTGTCTATTTAAGACAATGTTTTGATGGTTTACAAACTGATCAACTACCTATTCGGTTACAATACCCATAATTATATATTTGGCACATCTTGTTAAATTATAAATTTAACAAGATTATGCTTTTAAATACATTATATATATATATATATATATATATATATATATATTAAAATGGGTTATATTTTAGAAATGGAAGAAAATGTTTGACTTCACATAAAATGTGATGAAAGTAATGGTTCTATTGGTGCTCCTGCACCATCACTCCATCAAACCAAGGAAGCATTAGAACCAACAGGAGATACCCCCCCATAATGTTGAGCATGGAGAGGTCAGATAGAAACACTGAAATGCAATGCCAAAAACAACTACAAGAAAAAGAATCAGGAACACCAATAGTGCAGAAGAAGGTACAAGCACAGGATAAAGGGTGGTGTCTAAGTAGAAGAAATGATCTTCTAGACACACATCATGGGGCTAATGTCATGGAATGGACACTCACTTGGAAAAGGTGGATAAGCACAAAAGGAAAAACATCATAACCCCCCATGACACTTTATAACTGAGTGCGAGTAAAAAAAAACACAAGGTGTACAAGATCCTAAATATGCAATTACAGGCACTTTATTTCAGTGTGTTTACAAAAGAAAGCTACAGATAAAGGTGTATACAATGTTCACAAAAGGAAACGATCCCAGGACCTGAAACATCCAAGATATCTACCAGAATGTCATAAAGAAAAAAACTGAATACATAGATACTTGGGGAAGAATCTGGGTGTGAGACCTATAGAAGAAGAAAGAGGATATAACCAGCTTTTTGGCGCCATGCGGAAGTCAAAAAATGGAGTCCAGAAGAGCAAGATATGGCTCCCAGAGTACAAAAAAGATTGCTGAATTTGATAGGAAAAAAAACCTATAAGATGGAAAATTCAAAAAATCTATCCTCTAGAAAGATGTCTGTCTCGGAAAGAGCTTTTCGGTGATATAAGGAAGGCAAAAATCAACCTCTGTTTTCTCTAGATATGAACAAAAAACCACCGGGAGGTCAAAACAGAAGTGAACCTCATGAAACCTCAACCAAAATTGGCAGAGCCCTGCTAAACTGGCAATTCCTCCAAAAAAAATTCTGCCTCCAAATTTCCCACCAAAATGGCAGAAAAAATATTATTTTTTTAATAAAAAACATTATGCTTTTTTTAAGAAAAAACACATGCTTTTTTTAAGAAAAAACACATGCTTTTTTTAAGAAAAAACACATGCTTTTTTTTTATATAAAAAAAACACAAAAAAAAAAGATTTTTTTTTTATTTTTAAAAAAATATTAAAAAATCTTGGGGCCTGTGGTTGCTGACATCAGTGGCATGGAAACCGAGGTGGATTTTTTCCTTAAAAAATGTGCCAAGGTCATGCAAGCAAAAAAGAGGGCCCGGATTTCAACTGTGTCCAAATAAGATGTGCCTTATATGAAAATAGGGGTTTTGGGGGTATTCTAGACACAACCCAGATGTCAGTTTTTTCTCCAAATGAACCAAACAAAAAACCCTCCCCAATACCACTAAAATCTGAGGCAAAAACCTCTCAAAAACACATATTTAAAGAACAAGGTCAAATCTCTCATGAAGAGAACAGGGGCATGAAGATCTGGAGCTCTGATACCATATTGGAGTTGATGAAAACTATCAACCCACAACTCCCAAGAATCACCTGCATGCAAACCTG
>MU223183.1:1719549-1730245 GCA_018584345.1 Thuja plicata | reverse complement strand
TGAAGATCTGGAGCTCTGATACCATATTGGAGTTGATGAAAACTATCAACCCACAACTCCCAAGAATCACCTGCATGCAAACCTGTCACAGAAAGAGAGAAGCAAAAAATCTATGGAGGCCAAAAATAACAGATTGATGGAAGAGGAAACATCTTGTGCAAACAATGGAGAAAAACTCTCAATGCAATAACATCCTCAAATAATTAATAACCATCTAATTTTAATAATTTACAAAGAGGGAATCCTTATAAAAGGATACCATAACCCTAAAAGGGAAACCCTAAAGGGGAAATATCTAGGTTGCATAATAATAATTAATAAAAGAATTAATTATTAAATGGCTAAAGTTTAGCTTAAGTAAAAGAGAGATAATAAGCGACTTAATAATTAAATCAATATGATTTAATTAATAAGTGGAATCACTTTATTACTCTAACAGTGTTGATGACAGAAAGAACACAAGTGGTGGAGCATTATTTATTGGAAAGAGGTTAGTCTCCTGGACAAGCAAGAAATAGAATTGCATCTCTCAATCTATAGAAGAAGCAGAGTATGTTGCTACAGCAGTGAATTATTCAAATATCATATGGTTCAAACAATTTTTGTTAGGTATGAAAGAGGAAATCAAAGAACTACTCATGATCTACTGTGACAACACCAGTGCCATTAACATTTCAAAGAACCCCGTGATGCATACTAAGACTAAAAATATTACAATAAAATATCATTTCTTGAGAGAATTGGTTCAGGTTAAGTAAGTAACATTGGAATATGTGAATACTAAAGAACAAATTGTAGTTATATTCACAAAAACATTACCTAAGGATGCATTCATGTATCTTAGAGGAAAGCTAGGGGTGATTCCCCTGACTATAGCTCACTAAAACACAGTTTAGTGATGCATCAACCGAGCTAGAGAACAGATTCAACACGTTGATGCAGATATTCAGATCTTATTGCATATGAATCAGTACATACAGGTACATTACAACTTCATTTTTGGTGTCTTTGGCATTTGTTTTTAAAGAGGGAAAGTTTACTGATGAAGGAGATTTTGTTGGTTTCTTTGGAATTTATTGTCAAAGAGGGAGAGATTACTGATGTCATAAAGATTACTAATGGAGAGAACAATGTAAGAGGGAGAAATTTGTATTTTAAAGATTGTGATGACAGAGGGAGTTTTTGGATGAGAATCAGAATGAAGCTAAGAACATTAATAAAATTTCAATCTTATGTTTGTTTCTCTAATTCTTTGTATTATGACATGTTGTGTTGCCATCAATGCCAAAGAGGGAGATTGTTGATGACAATTATTTAATTGTTTATTGTCATTGATGTTTACACAAGTATAGTTATGTTTACACAAATGCCCAATCCTATCCAATCATAGTCAGTTCATGCCAAGAACTCTCAGACATTGAAGAGGACCAAAGTGATTTTCAGAGTTAACCAAGTTCACTCGAGCATTACAATGTTGGCCGGGCGTTGAAGGATCTTAGTGTTGACCGAGTGTAACAGTTAGTGTCAATTGACTAACAGTAGTTTATATTTTATGGTAAACTAGTTATATGCAGCCGACACACATGAGTTTTATTATTTATTTGGAAGGATATTAAGGCCGACTTGACAAGGCATATCATATATATATAAGGTCAAGTTTGGATTGAATTAGAAAGTGGAAGTGTGTGAAAGATATGTGTTCATGACATGAAGAGTGAAAGTGAAATCAGATGGGATTCTGATTGAGGATAGAACACACAGACATGCAACAGAATATCCGATCAGTGAGGATCAAGTAATTAAATCCAAAATAGAGATTTGAATCAGCAAAGATAGTTTCTTATCAAAAAAAGTCAATCCATTGTTACTCTCTATCAATTGTAGTAGTGATTGAAATCTCTTAGCAGAGTAGACTTAATAGTCTTTTGTAAATCATCTCACAAGGTGATATTTCTATATTGAAGTATTTGAAGACCTCTAAAGAGGCCACTCCTTACATGGTGATTAAATCCTCTAATAAGGTCACACCTAACAGTGTGTTATTGTAACCTTTAATAGGGTTGGCTCCAAACAGGGCTCACTTCAGAAGAGTGAAAAATAGTGACTAGTTGCAATTGGTGGTTTTTCCCATATTGTGTTTCCACGTTAAATCTTGGTGGTATCTATGTACATGTTATTTTCTTTATGGTTTATGTTTTTTCAATTAATTACTAAAGGATAATCATAGTTAATAGCTTAATATTTTCTATGCTAACCAAGCGACAGTAGAATATCTGTGTTAACTGAGCAACAATGACAAATTTGTTTAAGACACCTAAGGGACTGGGATTTGTTTTTGTGGTAACTGATTCACCCCTCCCCTCTCAGTTACTCAGCTCATTTCCAATAAACATGTCCAATTTTTTTGCAAATATATACATTATGGATCATTTCAGATAATATAAGGGAATTCGATCAAAATAGGGAGACAATCGCTAGATTGTTGTCTAACTTTCAAAGATAAGGTGATGACAAATGTTATTGTCCATGCAAGAGTTGTAATGGATTGAAGACAAGAAGAATCAAAATCAAAATAGCAAAGAGACATTGAAGGGAGAATGGTCACATTGAAGAGGGTTTTGATTATAATCCATTAGTAAGTTGTTTGTTACATTGTAGAGAGAATGGCCACATTGAAGGGGAGTTCGAATATCATTATTTTTATATAGGTTGATCTCCCAAATGTTGTACATGATATGGACCACCATATCTCAGAGGAACATGGGGATGTGAATATAGAGGAACATGGAGGTGTGAGTATTGAAGCTGGAGATCATGATCCCATGGAAGATGACGATCATATGCCAGAAAACATATTTGAAGATGATAGTATGAATGCATTGATCATTGACACATTTGGTAATGGTGTTGATGATGTTGATGATGATTATGATGAGGAAAACATTGACATTGTCCATGATATACCTCTACTTGAGAAGCAGAACATGACCCTTTACGAAGGCTCCCAATCTACTCTTCTCTTTATTGTATTTTTTTGGTGAATTTGAAGGTTATGAATGGTTTATCCAACATAGCAATGTCTCGTATGCTAAGGCTTGTCATATATGTCATTATAGGCTATAAAAGTTGAAACATGTACCATTAATATTGTTTATAGTAATGACTTATATTGTTTGTTGTAGATTGATAGGTGAATTTCTGTTACCACCATCAAATGTTCTCCCTCGCTTGTACCGAGAATTATGTGCCACTATGAAACATATTGGAATGGAGTATTAAGCAATAGATGTGTGTCTCGAAGATCATATTATTTATCATAAAGAACATGAAAATACAATAGAATACCCTAAATTCTATACAAGAAGATATCGAGATGATTAAATAAAAAAAAGGTGCCTCTCAAGGTTCTTTGTTACATCCCCATTATTACATGTCTGAAACGATTATTCAGGTGCAATAATTTAGCACAATTTATGGATTACCATGCATGCGGTAGGAGTTGAGATGATATTATTCAAATAATTTTAGATGGTTCATCATTTATGGACATAGAGGAAAAGTGGCCACACTTTAAAGAATAACCTCGAAACCTCAGGCTTTCTCTAGTAGCAAACAGTGTCAATCTTTATGGAGAGATGAGATCTATTTACTCGGTGTGGCCTATTTTTGTTATCAACAATAACCTTCCACCATGGATGTTAATAACGAGGGAGAACATTATGTTGGCAATGATTGTTCCAGGTATTTTATTATTTTATAGTTATCTACATGTAATCATAAGTCTTGGATTGAAATGGCCACAATAATTATCTGATATTGTTAATTGAACTAGGTAAGTACCAAGTGAAAGATATCAATGTATATATTGTACCTTTTACCAATGAGTTGTTGGTGTTATGGAATGGTTTCACTATGTATGACATCTATAGACTAATTGGACAAAGACAATTTCAATTCCATGCTATGCTTGTGTGGACAATTCATGATGCTCCATGGTTGACACATTTCTGTGGTATCTTATGGTGAATTCTGGTTGTACGCGATAATTCTAATTCTAAAAATTAACATATTTAATCCAATTGTATTGATATCTTGTAGGTATTCAAACAAAGGGAAAATTTTCATGTCCAATGTGTGGTCCAAAGATGAAATCTCATCATTCCAAAAGTTTAAGAAAGCAAGTGTTTGATGAGTATAGGCACTTCCTCCCCAGAAATCATAAGAATTGAAGTGCGGAAAACCATATTTTCAATGGGAAAGAAGAGACTACATCAAAGCCCCGAAGAATGACACCTCACTTATGGCACTTGGAATATAATAGAATTTGACGTAATATCATTCCACCTAATGGTTGATGTTTGAAAATTATATATTTCTATTATGTTTTGTTGGCTAATTATGCAATTGATGATCTTGAAGGTTGTGAAGGCATCACTGACTAGCTTCCAAAGGGACTAAAATGTTATCCCGGAGAATTTAGTAGGCTTCCCTACTATGAACAGTTATAAATTGTGCATTTTTTTGATACTATGCATATTGGAAATAATGTAATAGAGACACTGTGGAAAATATTGGATAGAAGCGTGACAAAGAAAAACTTGGCAAAATTTGTAGTGACATTCATGATTCTAATCATGCAATGAAAAATATCATTGAATTAAATTGCAATGGAGACCAGATTAATGAAAGTTCTCTTCCTTGGTTATTAACAAAGCAATAGGTTAATGCCATAAAAGAATTCATACAAAAAATTTGATTTCCTATAGGATTTTCTGCGAATATAAGCAATCTCATATCAAAGAAAAGTGATTTTGGGTCAGGGATGAAAATGCATGATTGGCATACCTTCATCAAGGTAAGTCACAGTCTTTTTTATTTACAATATTTTTGTGTAACTGCATTCAATTTTCATTATATGAAATGATCAGTTGATAATTGTTGTAGTATTTTCTACCCCTATCGCTCCCAGAGAACTTCAACAATAATATCAAACAAGTGATATATGATCTTGGAAAATACATGAGGTAAGCAGTGATGTTTGTTAAATATATCAAACAAGTAATATATTGTAAAGTCTTGTATTTATATATTTTTGTGTCTTCAATCCCTTGTAGGTGGTTGTCATCCAAAGAAATCCATAAAGAAGATATAAAATATTGGAAGAAAAGAATTCCTCATCTAATGTGTGAAATGCAAAAGTGTTTACCTTAAACTTTTTTCAATGCACAAGAACACTACCTCATACACCAAGTTGAGGAGATTGAATTGTGTGGACCTATACAGACTAGGTCAATGTGGATGGTTGAGAGACACTTGAAATTTTTGAAGGGTTTGGTACAAAAAAAAGTACATCCTGAGGGTTCTATGGTTGAGGGATATATGGTATACCAGATGATGGTGTAAATTACTCAATATCTTCCTAATCTTGCAGCAAAGACCCATATAGATTGAATTTGGGATCTCGACTCCATTAAAAAATTTGAAGGAAAGTACTTGGTAGGAAACGATAGATTTAGGAAACTAAAAGGTAATAAATTATGAGATATTATTGTAGTTAATTAATTCATAATCTTCAAAATAAATATGTTGTAAGTCATCTATTTACTTTTGTATATTTTCTAAAGAGTGGGATGCAATACATTTGTTTATTGCAAACAATCAAGATTGGATGACAGTATGGATTGAACAATGTCAACATTATAATTATAGATAAACATGGGAATCTATGTCTTCCTTGGTTATAAAATCTCATCGTAATGGAGATCCCAATGTTACACAAAAGGAAATAGATTTAGCATATGGTTTAAGAGATCACCAAGTACTTATAAATTTGTTAATCAACCGTATGTTTTTCAACTCGTGATGCAATAATTTATACATGTTTGACATTATTGTAGGTGAAACACCACAAGGATATGTTATGCAATGGTTATAAATTTTTCATCAAAAAGTTGGATGACACGAAGAGAACTTGTGATTCTAGGATAAGTGCAGTCTTCCATGTGACCAATATTTCATCTAGAAATGACTTACATCCTTGAGAGTCACAAAATTGATACTATGGTATTTTGGTTGATATACTTGACTATGACTTTAATTCCTTCAAATTAGTTCTCTTCATCGTGAAATGGTACAGACTATGACTCAATCAAAATGATCTTGATAGAACTATTATTGAACATGACAATGGATTTCCAATGATTAATACAAGGTTGTTTGATCCAGTTGGGGAAGAGCCCTATGTTCTTCCAAGCCAATGTGAGCAGGTATTTTACTCAAAGGTTCCACATAAACCAGGTTGGTCATTTGTTGTTAGACATGATCCAAGAGGAACGCTGATAAAGTATAATGTGATGGAATAAGAAGATACCAAGGAAGAGGAAGAAGTGGAAGATGATGTAGATAATTATCCTGATCTAGATTTAGTCAAAGAAGAATATGAAGAAGAAGAAGAAGAAGAAGACAATGATGCTGCTACTAATCATGATGATGATGAGGATGATGATGATGATGATGATGATGATGATGATGATGATGATGTTGATGATGACAACAATAGTGGTGGTGATGATGTCATCGATGATGATGATGATCTTGATGATGAGATAGATGAAGAAGAATATCAATTACATGAATGAAATGTACATTTATGGCAGATGTTTGGCTTGTTTTAACATTTTTTTTGGGTTGAAATTTGGACTTTTTCCACTAATATGCTTAGGGTTTCATATTAATGGCAT
This sequence comes from Thuja plicata, assembly GCA_018584345.1. Classification (NCBI taxonomy): domain Eukaryota; kingdom Viridiplantae; phylum Streptophyta; class Pinopsida; order Cupressales; family Cupressaceae; genus Thuja; species Thuja plicata. The sequence goes on along the minus strand of MU223183.1, from coordinate 1,723,505 downwards.
TTTTTTAGTGTGAATATCTAAATACTCTTATTCACCTTGTTTTATATGTCCTACTTATATCTTTGATCTTTTGCTAAGAGAAATCTCATTCTAAAAGAGTGTATTTTTGTATATCAATGCATTTAATCTAAATATTATCTTATGAGATTTGCTTCTAATAATTTTCTATTTCCTTGCACATCAATGATGTTAAATCATAGGGGATTCTCTTAGTTCCCTACAATGGAGTGAGCTAATTTTTAAAGTATAAATAGATAATTTTAACAATGTATAATGTCCTTCACAAGATGTAATAAAAATACTGGCAAGGAACAAGAATTGTTTGACGAAATGCCACAATAGTGGTGTCTCATGCAATGCTGAGATGTTTAGTTATATGCAATGCTAAGATATTCAAAATATTGTAGGATAAATTGATAATTTTAACAATGTATAATATCCTTCACAAGATGAAATAAAAACTATGGAGTGAACTATGATTGTCTGATTATGTTTGTTTCATTATATAACTATTATGTTTTGTCAGGTATCCCACACAGTCTCATGGATTGTCAGGTATAAGTCAATACACCCCATAGACATTAATGTCTTTTACCATTTGTAAAATATCTCTCTCATTTCCACCTATCTCTCTCATTTCATGAAGTGTAGGTACCAGCGAATAGGTATTTATCATATTTATCTTCCTCAAGCGAGAAAATTGTAGGAATGGAAGAAGAAAGTGAGACATTTAGTATGTCTAAATCAAGGAGATCGACTCAAGGTCAAAAGATCAGAAATAAATTCAATAAATGCATAGAATTTTTCCTTGCTCAAGGGGGGTCATGTTCTTATGATGATGAGAGAAAAGGAAACTCTGAGGTGTCATTTAGGTACAAACATCTACAGAAACAATGGGTCCCTGATGAAATTCCTTCAATAAACATTGATTTTTGTGTTAGAGAGAGAATATATCACATAGCACCATCTTCATTACATGGTTTGGGCCTATTTTCCATGGATGGCATAAAGGTCTCTTACAACAAAGTTTTCAAATTGATGGAGTATGTCAAACCTTGTTATGATTATAGTAGTTGGATGTAGATTATTAGATATAAAAAAAGTATGTGTAGGTATGCACTCGCAGAAAATTATATACAACAAAAATTTAGTGAACAAAGTAAAATAGTAGCTATATACGTTGACAGGAGGCCAAAAGCATCAGGGTATATTGCAGGTTTTATAAACAATACACGACATATGTCAACTAAGAAGCAACCCAATTGCATATTTGAGGCACGCGAGGGATCGCGTATTTGTATGTGTGTTTAAATCAATACATGGAGGCAAAGAGCTGCTTATCGATTGCAATTTGAATCATGGATGAGGTGGTACGCACTATGCACCATTTAAAATTGTTTAAAAATTAAAAAAAACTCTCATCTTTTAATTGAAGCATTGTGATAATTGTCTATTATTCAATGTAACTTAGAATAAGAACACGTGTTTTAACATGTCTCAATGATTTTTTTTTGAAATACAGGGCTATAGTATGTATCAATAGCCACATGATATGCATGGCAATGATAGTTCTCATGGGACTTCTTCTTCCCAACAGATAAAACTCATTGTTGTTGTATAAATGCACATACAAGATAAATGTTAATGCATATTTTTTGTTATGTTTTATTCTTCACTACTATTTTTGATTGCTTTTAAATAAAGTGCTAATAATATTGTTCTCACAAATGAGTGCTAATCAGAAAAAGGGAAAGGAACAAGTATTCCATGAGGAGCCGCACGATGAGCAGGATCCATTCATTGTTGATTTTTCATCAAACGTTAATCGTGTGGTTGCACTGCAAAAGGTCATTTGTGCAATTTCAAGAGAGTTAACTCAATTGGAAGATATTCAACCTTAGACTCTTAAAATATTGATGAGAGAGGATGAGTTGGTTCACCATGTTCAGACTTATATAGTAAGTATTAATGTAGTTTTTAATTATAACAAAAGTTCAATAATGGTTTTTATAGTATACTCTTTTATTTATGTCATTAACTAAAATACATATGTGTTATTTTTACAGAGGATAAAAAAAACATTAAAGGGTCATGCCCTAGATGTAGATACTTTAGGTTTCATGTAGATCGCATGTTCCATCCTCCACTTATGTTTTGCTCAAACAATATTTTTTTTAATAGCTCTAACAATCTTTTCCATGGTTGTCCATATTTTTTTATGCTCTAACAATATTATTTTTCAACACCTGTTATTGATCCTATGTTGAGTATGCCACCTGCTACGAGGATCAGAAGCACAGAGGTACCAATGGCTGCAATGTTGGCAACACATAGCATGGCCATAGATGCCTCTTTTTCTCTCTCATTTATCATGTGTTTATTTCACTTGAACTATTCTTTCTTAGGGGGAATTTGTAATATAGGATTCATTTTATGTAGGAGGCGATGGGAAAATTCCTGGATGTACTCATGTTAGATGTATGAGAACAATAGAGAATTGTGATCAATTGCTCGTGAACATTAAAGATGAACTTCTCGTAAGAGTAGCCCAGCTTCCAGGTACTTTAAAGATTCATCCTTTCTTTTACTATACAATCTTATACTCATAATGTAATGCACTAACCCCTGTGCAGTCACTTGCAATAAATAATAATCTCATTATTATTTTGTAGGGAATAATCTATTTTAAGAAAAACTTAATGATGAATGTTTGCGCATTTCAGGTTGTCGGTACGGACATGGTATCATATTTTGATTTCATTGCTAGATAAAATTTCCTTTCATCCCTTTCTTCGATTATATTAAAAGGTAGCTTCACTTCATTTATGAATCTAACAGTTTTTTTTCTTAAAAGATGGCAATCACAAGATAAAGAGTTAAAGGATAAACTCATTGACTCTATGATAAAACTTTCTAGACCCAACGCCTTTCAAAGACTTAGGCTCATTGAGAAAGCGGGCCAAACTTTGAAGTATATTAGGGACAACTACAAGTCCCAAATATAATGCAACCCTTATTACGAGCGGCCCCTCTATGTTCCTATTAATGAATGGGAGAATCTTAAAAGGGATGCACTTGAGAGATGCACAAGACATGGTGGACAAATAGTATCACCTAAGGAAAGAAGGTACATGATAATCTTAATAATCAAATTATGTACTATTTAATTTTTGTACTTATGTGATCTAACATATTTCAAACATCACATAGGTTTCCTGACACATCAAAGGAAAAAGATGAAAGAAAACTAAAGCACAGGCAACACAAGCTCGGCTCGGGTGGATATTCAAAACTTGCTGCACAAATTGTAAGTAATAGTAAATAAAAAACCATATGCAAATATTTATAAATTGTAATCAATTTAGTTTTGATGAAATTCACTACAATAAAAATGTAGGGCTTGGAGTTCAAACAAAATATTTCAGAAGAGGACAAGAAAGTAGGCTACAAACAAGGCTATACAGTCGTGGCTGAACGATTTCGATGAATGAGTGTGCAAGGTTCTTCTGGAGGATCTGTCAAACAGGTAAATAAGCCAATTGATTTTTATTTCAAGTTGAATATTTTACCAATTATTGTATTTGATGTTAAGTTCCAACATAAAGTGAATATATTTGTTTTAAGTAAGGAATCAATGATTATATATTTGTTTAAAACTTTAAAGTGAATATATTTATATGTATTAAATTGAATGATTAACATTTCTCAGTATTTGTCTTGTATTTATATGTATATATTATTGATAAATGCACTAATTATTTACATTGGAATGTAGCCTGTTGATCCTGAAACACCATCTGAGCACAACAGAGGCGTCGATTCAAATGTTCATTGTAGTACTCAAGGTATACATTTTCTATTCAAATTTTGATTATTGATTTATTAATACAAGTAAACATTTTAAATTGAATTTGGCGTAGTAATAAAAATTTAATTATAATGTGTTGGGATTAATA
>MU223183.1:1697734-1709043 GCA_018584345.1 Thuja plicata | reverse complement strand
ATCAAGTATCATTACTTGAGGGAGCTAGTTCAGAGTAAAGAAGTGAGACTAGATTATGTGAACACCAAAGAATAATTAGCAGACATATTCACAAAAGCACTACCCAAGGATGCTCATGAGTATCTACAAGGTAAATTGGGGGTGATTCCCCTCACTGAGGATAATTAAGTTTTGTATGGTACTGTTGCATCAAATATTTTATTCAGAATGTCTGACACATTGATGCACGGTAAGTCACACTTTAGGATGCTGGCTAAAGTTGTGAAGATGAACAAGGACAGAAAAGAAAAATTAGTCATAATCAATATGATAGGATCAGCATGATACTAAAGATCTACATGATAATGATATCGACGTCTTTGGCATTGTTGTCAAAGAGGGAGAGATTACCTATAAAGAGGAAGAGATTGCCAAGAAAGAGAGATTACAAAGAAGGAAAGATTACATAGAGGCAGAAGTTACTATTGGAAACATTGAAGTGATTATCTACTCAGAGGGAGTCTACAGATGATTAGACATAGATGATGACAGTGTAATTACAGACATAGAGGGAGAAATGTTTTACAGATAAGAATCAGAATGAAGCTAAAGACATTAATGAAAATTCATTCATATCAAGGAACACAGGTGACTTTTTGGATTGGTTGGTAACTATGCGTGTTAAATCATTGTTTTAATATTTTGTGTTGCCATCAATGCCAAAAACGGAGATTGTTGGAAAGTGACAATGCAAGAAACAGTTATTTTGTCATTGATGTCAAACCTTAACTGGTGAGACTATTGTTATCTTTTTGAGTACTATATCTATTATCGATGAAGAAGATTTAACAAGAAGACCAAGTGAATGGTTGAGTTAAGGCAACTAAAAGGGTATTTGATCAGTTGGCACTCTGGCAAATTAATTTGTTGTTTATCTTTCAAAGATAGTTTTTCTGGTTGTTCTATGCCAAGCAAAGTTTCTTATGATGAGAAAAGTTGCTTATGCCGAGCAAAGTTGCTTGTGACGAGCAAAAGTTGCTCAATGTCGAGCACCATTGAAATTGCCTAGTGGAAACAGTGATATTGGCTGACTTACAGTAATTGGATTAATGATGAGATTTGAGATCTCTGGCCGACTTAGTTGATTTCATTGGGATATGTAATGTTAATTAAAGATTTATCCATGTCATTTAATGTATGGGTAACCGTAATTAATGCATGGTTTCAATATTTAATTAGAGACTACTTTAGAGAAGTAAATGTAATGCAAATATGGAATGGTCTGTTGGATCTGACCTAACCTAAGATCTACGATCTTGTTTAAGCGGCAAAAGATTTATCTGACCTAGATAGAGAGGTATATGATAACCTCAAGGGGTTATTCATTTAGTGTGGAAGAGTGTATGTGTATGCAAAAGGTTTGCATAGTTGATTTACTATTTGGCATGATCTAGCAAAGAAGGTAAAAGGCAAAAGCAGAAAGTTGCATGTGTGATTGCTTGACAGATTTCCAAGCAGATCAGAAGGTTGAAATGATAATGCAGGCTATCTAGTAAGTTAACATCAGAGCTATAATTGGATCTGAATTTGCAAAGTAAGTTGTATGTACCAGATCAAAAACTGTTGATTACTTTCTTACCATTGTATCAGTTAAATCATTTAACAAGGTTGACTTAATAGTCATTTGTATAAATCCTCTAACAAGGTGACATTCAGGTGGAATTTTCTAAGTCCTCTAACAAGGCCACTCCTGACAAGGTGATTAAATCCTTTAACTAGGTCACACCTAGCAATGTGTTATTGTAACCTTTAACAGGGTTGGCTCCTCACAAGGCATCACTTCAAAAGAGTGAAAACTTGGTAGCATGTTACTGGTGGTTTTTCCCATATTGGGTTTCCACGTTAAATATTTGTGTCAACTTGTGTGAATGCTTATGGTTTGATTTACTGTTATGTTTCTACAAGCTAATTTCAATTGACAGTAAATTGCATGATTAAGCTGTTGATTTATGCTACTGCTACGAGTAGATCTGAAGTACAAAAAGTTTTTATTTGCTACATCTAGACCTGAGGATAACTAATTCACCCCTCCCCTCTCAGTTATTCTAAATTCATTCCAACAAAAGTGTCATAAAGGTTCATAAGAAGCTCCTAGGAGGGGATAGATGAGCTTCCACCTTCACGTGGTTGGCCCTATTAAGTAGAGAATGTTAAAATATTCTTGAAACAAAGAGAAGCTCAATATTTAAGGTCTCACTCCATCAATGCACGACAAATATACATATTTTTTTAAATATAGAATACCTTCGCAATTGTGATGGTATTTAGAGAATGACCGATGCCAAAGCACTACATGCAATGTCCAGATGTTGGAATAATCCAATAGTTGTGTTGGTTCTATTTCTAGTTTTGTAGTCTGTCCAGTAAAATTTTGAAATCCCCAGTCATTTCCATGACTAAAAGTTGAAAGTTTTGTCTGAAATTATTTAAATACCTCTATAAATAGTGACCTTCAAGTCAAAATTGGGTAAAGAATGCAAAAAACCCTAAGTCCTAGGTTTACCTATGTTCAAAAATGGCTAAAAGCCCTAATATCTTTTTCATATTTCTATTTTGAAGTTACTTTATCATAACTTAAGTTTAGAGAAAATATCATGTGCTTTTGAAGTTAGTCACTTAGTCTTGTAAAGCCAAAAGAATATTCCATTATGTTTAGAGACTTAGCGAAAAGGCTTTGTCACGTTATCTCCCAATTTAAAAGAATATACCTCAGATGTCATGAGACTTAGTGACAATCAGCCATCTTAAATCTAATCTAATGGTAGTTGGGAAGTCTCTGAATAAACTCCACAGTTAGAAAATCATTCAGCGACACTGAGTTTTGACAGTCGCGAAGTCTCCTGAACAAACCTAAGTTAGATGTCAGTTTCAGTATTAGTGTTGTCATTTATTTGTAGAAGAAAGCAAAATTTAATTTAAAAGTCATGAGACTTAGCAACAACCATCAGATGAAAGAAGATCCAACGGTGGGCGCTAAGTCGCTAGGAAAGTTTAAAAAGTCAAAGGAGATTTGGTGATTAGGAGACAAAATGATAATTAAGACGTGTTTATCAGTCGCGTAGTCTCTGATAAAAATTTAAAGTGAAAAGTACATATGGCAATTTGGAGATAGCAGTCGTGGATTCTCATAAAAAATTAGGGTTTTCTTTTAAAATCTGGAGACTCGGCAAGACTATGAGATGCTGATAAAAGAAGATCAATGGTAGTTGGGTTATCTCTGGATGAGAATAATAAGTAAAATTTTATTCAGCAATTAAGAGATAAAGATTGTTTTGCGTTGTCGCCAAATAAATTATGAGTTAAAAGTTTTACTCGGTGACAAGGAGATTACACAGTTTCCAAGTCTCTGGAAAGAAACCAAGGTAAAAAAGGAGGTAGTAGAAGGCTCAGTCACGGTGTCTCTAAAAGAATATGGGTTACGTGAATTCATTCAGCAACAAAGAGATAACCATTGAGCAAGATCTTGATCATGTGGTATTTTCTAAGTCTCGGTATGAAACCACAGTTAAGAATAACTTTCAGTGACAAGGAGATTACACAGTCGCAAGGTCGCTAGGAGTTGAACCAGAGTTTAAGTAAAGACTTTTCTTTGGTGCCAAGGTGTACAGTTGCCAGCCAATAGAAATGGAGGGATTTATGACAAGTATGTCAAAAATTAGCTGAGCTGTATGTGAGATAGCCAATCAGATCGAATTTGGATCCTATTTGAATATAATATGGTTTTTTAATGAAAAATCACTCATTCATATTTGATATCCTGTCACTTTTAGAGGCTATGGCTAGAACATAAATTAATTTCACAACATGAAGAATTGAAGACAGAAGTGATTGAATTGCAATTATAAAATTTGTGCATTGATGATTCAAGAATAAATAAGGGTTACCATTAATCATTTTTTTTATCAAGATTTTATTGTTTTCAGAGTGAGAATTTGCTAAGTAATTAGTGTATGTAGAAAATAGAGCTTCTTGGATTTGCAGAGTGAAACAAGCCAATTTTCAGCCTAGAATTTGAGGTGTGATTTGAGAATAGATTTGTTTCAATATTGGTGAGATAAATTGGAATAGAATAGTGAATAGAATGAGTCAAGAAATGAGTGTAGCCTCTACCAGTGGGAGAAGTGGTGATGCAAAAGATGACATGAAAGGGAAGAGGACCTATCCAGATGAATTCATCACTCTGTTGCCAGGATCCAGTTAGAATAGAAAGGTAAATTTTGATACTCTTGTAGATGATTTATCATATATTAGGGATGCCAAAACCCCAGGTTCTTCTAGATATTCTTTTTCAATTACTTTTATAAAAATAGTGATGAACCTATTCCAGTTTCAAACTTGTGGACCTGTAGACTAGCCAAGTTAGTAGTCCCAGATATATTTGTAGATGTTGATTTCATTCTTGAATTGGCCAATAGATATGATGTCATTACTAGGAATATAAAAAGGCATGGTGGGAAAGCCCTAGTAACCCTAGACAAGAATTCATTTATGAAGGCATTCAATGTCTATTACCCCATGGCCACTGAAATAAATTTGAAAGCTTTAGAGGTTAGGTATACAAGAGAGTCTGGCATAGCATCAAAATTGATCTAGAAGTTTCATGTGCCTAGGAAAATGAGGAATTATATAGCACCCGTCCCTGGAAATGCTCCCTATTATTACAAAGACCTTAACTTCTATAGGAAGTATATTTCATATGCACTATGCAGAGTGTTGGGAGTGGATGGAGGCCTTGAGAGGATAAGTGCAGACATCCTCATGATTATCTTAGATATGTAGATCCCTCACATTAGCACAAGTTATGATTATATTCAGTATATAATCGATAAAAATGCATCAAGGTTTTGTGTACATTCAAAACAAGGAGAAGAACCCTAAATTCATGCATTATTCAATTTTAATGTGTTTGATTTTGTATTACAATTTTCCCCTCATGGATTGTCAGAATTTGAGGCCACAAAGATTTTTTCAGAATCAAGCCAACCCTATACAGTTCTGGTTAAGAGTGTGGAATTACACCTCAAGAGAGAAGGAATTTTGTGATTTTGAGAATTGGATAGTACATCCAATCCTCCATCATTTGGGTGTAGATAAGACTAGGTTTCTAGTGAAGGTACTACAACTATTGAGGTCATGCCAGTATGTTGACAAATGGCCAGGATACTAGAACTGGGGGGATTTCTATTATGAGAAGAATTATATGTTGATTAGGGTATATGGTTGTATACACCCACCCCATGTTTTACCATTCCATGTACCACCCTGAATTGCAGCTATGGAATTTATAAGACAATTAATCTTGACAGACAGGGAGCACCTGGCTCCTCATAGGAAGGGTACATTTACCCCTAGGCAATTCAGAATTTATAATTTTACAATTGGTAAAAGGGCAGTGGATCTAGTGAATAATTGGATGAGCCACTATAGGATGAATGTGGTCCTATGTAGGTATAATGACACAGAAGGCTTCATATTAAGTGCAAATAATCTCTTAACACCCACCATTCCCTACACAAAAGAGCATGAGTAGTGCATGGAGGAATACCTCATCAGAAACATAATGGAGGATGAAGAATTCAGTTAGAGGGATGACAAGTTTAATGAACTGATGGACTTGGAAAGACAGATAAAGAGGAAAGGAGTCTCTTTTGGGGGTTTTTTCCCATATTTACCATATTTAAAGAGGCTTGATGCCATGATTGAATCTTATAATTTATTATGAAATCAGCTAGAGGACTCACTGGTAGTCAAGGAAAAGGGCCATAAAGGGCATTCTTCTTTTGAATATGATGAGGATAGTGATATATACTATTAAATTCCTAGCCCCACTCTAGTAAACCAGCCATTTTTTGAAGAATAGGTAGCAGAAGGGGAAAATATAATTGACCTGACTGAGGTACCTGAGACTGAAGTCACTGATGAGCCCCCATCAAAGAAACAAAAAATAGAGGTAGGGGAGTCATCTCATGAAAAGAAAAAAGAAAAGAAGAAAGGTATAATTGTTTCTCTCATCACTGGAGATAGAGCTTATGATCATCATCTTAGGAAGAAAATAAGACAAGGAAAATAGATGTAAAAAGATGATGAAGAAGAGATTGAAGTGCCTTTACTAACTTGTATAGATGAGAGATTGCTACAATTTTTAAGTGATGAAAAATTTATTAATACCAAAGAGTTCAAGGAGTTTCTCATCTGGAACAAGAAAAAATAGGTGGGTGCACAGCTACAATTGGAAGGAGGAGATCCAGTGACCAATGAGGCTTTACAAGTATTGCAGGATTATGATACTGATTCAGAGAATATCACACCAGAGGAAGCAAGGCAATGTTAGAATGAATTTAGAATAACTGAGAGGGGGGTGAATCATTTATCCATAGGTCTAGATGTTCCCATTAAAACTTTATACCAAATTAAACAACTCAGATCTGCTTGGCAGTGATAGCATAATTCAACATTATAAGTATGCAATTTATTGTTCAGATGAAATAAGCTTGCAGAAACTTAACAGTAAAACACAATATAAACATTCACACAAGTTGACACCAGTATTTAACATGGAAATCCAATTTTGGAATAACCACCGATAACATGCTATCAAGTTTTCACTCTTTTGAAGTGATGCCCTATTAAGATCCAACCTTGTTAAAGGTTACAAAACACATTGTTAAATGTGACCTAGTTAAAGGATTTAAACACCCTGTCAGGAGTGACCTTGTTAGAGGACTTAGAACATTCCAATCTAAATGTCACCTTGCTCAAAGGATTTATACAATGACTGTTAGGTCAACCTGGTTAAAGGATTTGAACTGATACAATGGTTAGAAAGTAATTAGCAAGTTCGATCTGATTTATACAACTTACTTTGCAATCTAGATCCAATTCATCTCTAATGCTAATTCACTAAGTGGCATCCATTCTCATGTCAAACTCTAGATCTACTTGGGAATTCATCAAGCAATCTCTCTTTGCTTCTTTGCTCAGCCTTATTTGCTTGGATCTTGCAAATCATTCAATTAACCATGCAATCCTCTTGCATACTCTGCATTCACAGCTGCCTTCACTCTGATTTTATGAATAACCCCTTGAGGTTATCATATACCTCTCCATCTAGGTTAGATACATCTTTTTCCACTTAATCAAGATCATAGATCTTAGGTTAGGTCAGATCCAACGGATCTTTCCATCATTATATTTAATTTATTTCTCCAGTACAATCACCAATTAAATCTTTGATCTGTGTATTAAATACAGTTACCCATGCATTTACATAGTCTAGATCAAATGTACTTATCCTTAATTAACTTTACATATCCCAATAAAATCAACTATGTCAGCCAGAGATCTTAAATCTCATCAATCATCAAAATAATGCTGCTCGGCTGACACAAAACTTGCTCAGCATAAACTATTCTCAGTAAACTGTCAGTGAAAGATAAACAACATATCACTTTGCCAATGTGCCAATTGATAAAGTACCCTTTTTAATTCATCATAACTCAACCATTCTACTTGGTCTTCTTGTTAAATCTCCTCCATTAATCAATAGATATGGTACTCAAACATATAGCAATAGTCTCACCAGTTAAGGTTTGACATCAATGAAAAAACAATAATTGTTTCCATTTTAGCTTTCCAAACAATATTTCCAATAATCTCCCTCTTTGGCATTGATGGCAACACAAAATAATAAAACAATAATATTGCAAACATAGTTACCATACAATCCAAAAAGTGCCTGTGTTCCTTGTATGAACAAATTTTCATTAATGTATTTAGCTTCATTCTGATTCTCATATGTAAAACATTACTCCCTTTGTGTCTGAAATCACACTGATATCTTTGTGTTTATGTTCATCAATCTATTTTTCCTCTAAGTAGTAAACTCTCCATGTATCTTTCTCAGTATAATTCTCCCTCTTTCAGTAAACTTCTCCCTCTTTGACAACAATGCCAAAGACGTTGACATCTTCATCATGCAAATTCTTATGTTCTCAACTTTGTATCATGTTGTTCCTATCATCTTTCTTATGACTTATACTCTTTTATTGTCCTTGTATGTCTTTCACAACATTAGGCAGTATCCTAAAGTGTGATTGTTTGTGCATTAATGCAAAAATATTCTATATATAACATTTGATGCAATAGTACCATTCTGAACTAATTAGCTTCAGTTAGGGGAATCACCCCCAATTTACCTCACAAATACTCATGAGCATCCTTGGGTAGTGCCTTTGTAAATATGTCTGCTAATTTTTCCTTAGTGTTCGCATATTCCAGTCTCACTTCCTTCTTCTAAACTAGCTCCCTCAAGTAATGATACTTGATAGCTATATGCTTTGTCTTAGAGTGCATTACAGAGTTCTTCAAAATATTAATTGCACTCATGTTATCACAATATATGACAATTGGTTCTATGATTTATTCTTTCATACCTATCAGTAGTATCTTCAACCACACAATATTAGACCAATCAACTACTATTGCCACATACTTGGCTTCAGCTATGTAGTTTTGTTTCTTTCTTGTCCAAGAGACTAATCTTTTTTTCCAAAATAAATGCTCCTCCTGTGGTGCTTTTTTTTTCATCTACATTTCCAACCCAATCATAATCATTATAGACTCTGAGTTCAAATTTCTCATTCCTTATATAATACAGACCATAGTCATCTGTTCCTTTCAAATATCTCAGAATCCTTTTTACTGCCATCATATGAGTTTCTTTGGGATTGGCAGAAAATATAGAAACAATACCAACAACTAATGCAATATCAGGTCTACTATGTACAACATATTGCAGCTTTCCAATCATTGATCTGTATAGTGTTTGATTTACTTCTTTTGTCTCATCTTTTTTTGTTAACTTCTCTCCAGTAGCCATGGGTGTACTCATTGGTTTTGAATCTTCCATTCCAAAAGCTTTTAGTATCTCTTTGACATATTTTGATTGAGTAATATAGATACCATTCTTCATCTGATATATTTGTAATCCAACAAAAAAAATTATCTCACCAAACACAGACATCTCAAATTCAGTTTGCATCTCTTTTGCAAATGCTTGGCAGAACATATCTTGTCCACAAAACATAATGTCATCAACAAAAATTTCAGCTAATAAAGTACCTTTACTTTTCTCTGTCTTCAAATAAAGATTGTTGTTGTCATTGGTTCTTGCAAATCCAATCTTCATCAGATAGTTGTGAAATCTTTCATACCATGCTCTGGGTGCTTGCTTCAGTCCATATAGTGCTTTGTGTAGCTTGCAAACCATATTCATTTTTCTTGGGTCAACAAATCCATTAGCTTTTTCAATGTAGACTTCTTCTTCTAATATTCCATTTAGAAATGTTGACTTCACATCTGTTTGATAGATGTTAAATCCTTTGTAGGCTGCATATACAAGTAAGGTCCCGACACCTTTCAAGCTTACAACTAGGGTGAATGTTTCTCCATAGTCAATTCCTTCCTCTTGTGCATAACCCTTGCATACCAGTCTAGCTTTGTTTCTTGTTACCTATCCATGCTCATTCAGCTTGTTACTAAATACCCACTTTGTACCAATTACATTTTTATCATTCGACCTAGGTACAAGTGTCCAAGTATTGTTCTTTTCAATCTATTCAATTTCTTCGTTCATGGCTTGAATCCAGTCTTCATTGTCTAAAGCATCTTTTACTATTTTATGCTCAAAATCACATAATAAGCAGGTATCTTCTCTCAATTTTCCTCTTGTCATGACTATAGAATCTTTTGCTCCTATGATTTGATCAGGTTTATGGTTCCTTCTAACATACTTTTCCAAACTAGGTTCTTTCTCTGCTTTAGATTGATCATTCATGTTTAATTTAGGTTGAAACTGTGACTCAGCATCTCCATCAGATAGCTCGGCAGTCACCTCCTATTGCCCAGAAATTTTGTTATGTGACTCGGCAGGTGCAGACTATTGCTCGGCAACTTTAGTTTTAGTCTCAGGTAATTTGTTAGAATCTACCTCATCAGTATAGGTGAATGATTTGTAAATCTTAGACTCATTCATACTTTCTTCTTCATTTCTTTCTACATATTCATCAATTCTAACATTTGCACTTTCCATAATTTTTTAGTGTTAGAATTCAAACACTTGTATGCCTTACTCTTAGTTGAATATCCAATAAATATGCCTTCCTCACCTTTAGCATCAAGTTTTCCATTTATGTTATCCTTCAATATGAAACATCTACTTCCAAAAAATTTAAAGTAGCTTACACTAGGTGCATATCCATACCATAGCTCATAAGGTGTAGTATTTGTACCTTTATTGACTTGTAATTTGTTCAAGGTAAAAACTATTATACTTACAGCTTCTCTCCAATATTTATGTGCAACATTTTTCTCCATCATTAGTGTTCTAGCACAATCCATGATAGATCTATTTCTTCTTTCAGCTATACCATTTTGTAGTGGAGTCCTAGGTGCAGACATCTATCTTTTTATCCCTCTATCATTGCAAAACTTGTTGAACTCATTAGAAATAAACTCGCCTCCTTTGTCAGATCTCAGACATTTCAGATTTTTACCTATCTTCTTTTCAAATTTTGCCAAGTACAACTTAAACAACTAGAATGCATCAGATTTTTCTTTAAGAAACATAACAGTCATCATTCTAGAGTAATCATCAACAAATAAGATAAAATATTTGTCTCCACAGTAACTTTTCTCACCAATAGGTCCAAAAAGTTCAATATGAACCAGTTCTAGAATATTCTCAGAAGTATGAGTTTTTCTTTTGAAACTAGATTTAGTCATCTTTCCTAATTGACATTGCTTGCACATTACATTTTTAGGTTTCTTTAACTTAGGCAGCCCTCTAACCTTTTTCAATTTGCTTATTCTTACCAAGTTATCAAAGTTTACATGACACAACCTTTTATGCCATAACCAAACATCATTATATTGTCCAAACAAGCATGTCTCATCAGCTAAATATAGATAGAACAAGTTACCTTTTGTTTTCTCACCACCTCCAACTAATTCTCCATTGGCATCATAGATCTTCGCTTTCCTGTGATGGAATTCAACTCTACAACCAGAAGTATTCAGCTGTGGAAAAATCAATAGGTTATACTTAAGATCATCAACCCAATATACATCATCACATCTAATTTTCTCAGTTAATTGAATTGATCCTTTCCCTTTAACACGACATGGTGTATCATTTCCAAATTTAACATAACCACCTTTACACTGATCTAAGGTTTCAAATTTTTCTTTATCACCGGTCATGTGATGTGAAA
>MU223183.1:1681860-1697684 GCA_018584345.1 Thuja plicata | reverse complement strand
TCTTTCATTGCAACATACACAACTTCTATATCATTTTCATCAGATTTGTTAGAATCATTGTCAGAAGCTTCTTCAGCTATATAGCAGGACTTCTTACCTTTGTCTTTGTAATCCTTGTACTTCCTGACGTCTCATTCATCCTTTCTATATTTATACTTTTTGTCTCTTCTCTCATCTTTTTCATTCTTATCAGGACATCTTGCAGCAATATGACCAACTTTATTACATGAAAAACAAATAATAGGAAGTTTACCTTTGAATTTTCCTTTTCCTCTTAATAGTCTTCTTTCCATAAGTGCCTCAAGTTCTAGATCATCATCAGAAGTGTCGTTGTCACTATCCACACATTTCTTTCCTTTGTTTGATTTGTTGAGGACCATCTGGGACTTGAATGCAGATTCAAAGGCTTGTGGAGTATAGTTATCAAAATTTGACATCTCAAATGTAGTAAGTCTGCCTACCAAGCTTTCCAAAGTCAAATTTTTGTTAGGAGTACATCTCAATTCTTGAATTGCAGATACTCTAATAGAATAAATAGGAAGAAGTGTTCTCAGTACCTTGCTCATGATGGTGTTATTATCAATGGGTCCTTTAGCTCCTCTAATAGAATTTACAACTTCCTTTATCCTACCATAATATGAAACTATATTTTCTCCTTCTTGCATTTTCATTTCATCAAAATTACCTCTCAAGCTTTAAGATTTGGCTCTTAGCACATTCATGTCACCTCCATAGATGGTTTCAAGAGTATCCCACATTTTCTTTGCGCTTGTATAGTCCTTTATGTCTTCAAACTCATGATAGTTCAAGGATGATGCAATATCCAACATTGCTTGATTATGTTATTTCTTTTCTCTTAACTGTGCAGCATTTAGAGCTCTTGCAGGGGCTACATATTCTTGATCAACAAGATGTTTAGCAAAATCACCAACACCAGCCAAATGAAATTTCATCAAACTTTGTCATGCTAGAAATTTGTCCTTGTTCAACTTTGGTACCTCCCTTTTATACATCTTGATCTTTTGCTCCAAGTACCTTCAAATTTTTTCAAGAGACCAAAGCTCTGATACCAATTGTTAGAATGAAATTAGAATAACTGAGAGGGGAGGGTGAATCAGTTATCCATGGGTCTAGATGTGCCCATTAAAACTTTATACCAAATTAAACAACTCAGATCTTCTCGGCAGTGATAGCATAAGTCAACAATATAAGTATGTAGTTTAGTGTTCAAATAAAATAAGCTTGCACAAACTTAATAGTAAAACACAATATAAACATTCACTCAAGTTGACACCAGTATTTAACGTGGAAACCCAATTTAGGAAAAACCACCAATAACATGCTATCAAGTTTTCACTCTTTTGAAGTGATGCCCTATTAAGAGCCAACCCTGTTAAAGGTTACAAAACACATTGCTAAATGTGACCTGGTTAAAGGATTTAAACACCCTGTCAGGAGTGTCCTTGTTAGAGGAATTAGAACATTCCAATCTTAATGTCACCTTGCTCAAAGGATTTATACAATGACTGTTAGGTCAACCTAGTTAAAGGATTTCAACTGATACAATGGTTAGAAAGTAATCAGCAAGTTTGATCTGATTTATACAACTTACTTTGCAATCCAGATCTAATTCAGCTCTAATGCTAATTCACTGAGTGGCCTCCATTCTCATCTCAAAATCCAGATCTTCTTGGGAATTCATCAAGAAATCTCTCTTTGCTTCTCTGCTCAGCCTTCTTTGCTTAGATCTTGCCAATCAGTTAATTAACCATGCAATCCTCTTGCATACTCTGCATTCATAACTTCCTTCACTCTACTTTTATGAATAACCCCTTGAGGTTATCATATACCTCTCCATCTAGGTTAGATACATATTTTTCCTCTTAATCAAGATCGTAGATCTTAGGTCAGGTCAGATCCAAAAAATCTTTCCATCATTATATTTAATTTATTTCTCCAATACAATCACCAATTAAATCTTTGATCCATGTATTAAATACAGTTACCTGTGCATTTACATAGTGTAGATCAAATGTACTTATCCTTAATTAACTTTACATATCCTAATAAAATCAACTATGTCAACCAGAGATCTTAAATCTCATCAATCATTAAAATACTGCTACTCAGCCAACACAAAACTTGCTTGGCAATTTACGGACGCTTGGCACATACAAAAAATATGCTCGGCACACATTGGTACTCGGCTGACACAAAACTTGCTCGGCATAAACTATTCTCAGTAAACTGTTAGTGAAAGATAAACAACATATCACTTTGCCAATGTGCCAACTGATAAAGTACCCTTTGTAATTCCTCATAACTCAACCATTCTACTTGGTCTTCTTGTTAAATCTCCTCCATGAATCAATAGATATGGTACTCAAAAAGATAGAAATAGTCTCACCATTTAAGGTTTGACATCAATGACAAAACAATAATTGTTTCCATTGTAGCTTTTCAAACAATATTTCCAACAGGAAACTGGTAAAGTCCAGTGGGATGATATTGGTGTTGGAATAGTCCCAAAGGATAACTGAGAGGGGGGGTGAATCAGTTATTAGCTACTTTAATTCTTTTCTTTACTTAGATATCAATTAACATAAATAAAATGCACATTCAGATAACACAATAGAGAATACAACAATTTTGGTTACGGGGAAACCAAATAGGTAAAAACCTCGGTGGGAATTAGCACCCACAAAGAACTGTACTTGAGTATAATTATCCCTGTTAAGAGATCTTGCAACCCTATTAGGAGTTTTTCTTTACAATGCAATAAGTACAGAGATCTGGTTAAAATTTAGACCCTGTTAGGAGTCTTTTACAAGTAACCCTGTTAGGGGTGAGGACTCACTGTCCAAAAGCTCACTGCTAAAATGATGAAGGCTGCAACCTTCAGTAGAAAAAATATACACTATATCTAATAGATGAACTATTTGAGTAGACTTTCTATCTTGATTAGTTCAAGTGTATTGTATACTTCCACTTCTTCACATAGATCTTTTCTTGATGAATGAAATGTCTCTACTATCCCAAAACAACAGACATTCAATTCTGTACTTTTTATGTCTTCTTCTTCTCATTCACACTTGGCATTCATTGAATGAGCTACTATAAGTATCTTCTCCAAAGGATGTTATCTTCATCAGCTCTGGGATTCCCTTCAATACTTCTTTAGTCGGCCAGATCAACCATGCAACCTGATTAGAAACAGGCAACTCAGACTGAATAGATGCGATGCTTCACAAAGTCATCTCCACCAAATTAACTCCAACTTTACGATTCGGATAGAACATGTTTGGCACCTTTAGATAATTATCTTTAACTTGTAAGTAAATATGAATACAAGCACACATATCCCAAATATAGGTGCAACTCAAGAAATAATGCAATTACGTCAGCTCTTCACAGATATTTTTCAATCTCTGTAACTGTCATAACTTATTAGCGTAACTCAACTGAAACTTCATATCTGACTCGGCGTGAATGCACATAGAATCTAGAACATGTATACACCATGGAAATGAACATGCATAGCTCCAAAACATCTGTACTAATAATTGCATATAGAACACTATTGTATATTATATGATGTCGTCAATGACAAACATACAATCAATTATTTGCATAGAAGCAAATCTCCAACAATCTCCCCCTTTGACATTGATGGCAACATATGATATCATCAACTCAAAGTGTCTTCCTTATTTTTACAATCTTCTCAATATCCTCATCAAAATTTCATGTTCATTTTTGCTGTTATGTATACTCCCCTAGAGTATATGCTCCCCCTTACTAATACTCCCCCTTTTACATCAATGACAAAGGGTGTTAAAGACCATTAAGCATAGGTACTACTCCAAAAGTAGAGTAGTCAACCATTCATCAGTCACCAAGGACTGATGTTCTTGCTGTAAATTCTAATCAGACTTAGGAAAGGGAATTACTCCCAAATTCTCCCTAAGATACTCAAAAGTATCTTTTGATAATGGCTTTGTAAAAATATCTTCTAATTGTTCTTTAATGCTCACATAATCCAACTTTACTTCTCTGTCTGCAACTTTTTCTCTTAGAAAATGGTATTTGATCTCAATGTGTTTTGTCTTTGCATGCTTCATAGGGTTCTTTGACATATTTTATAGTAGGTACATTATCAAACCAAAGTTCATAGGGTGTCTTGTCTGCGCCTGGCCTCAATTGTATTCTATTGATAGTATAGACTGTTGTATTGACCGCATCTCTCTAATAGGTATGGGAAACCTTTCCTTAAATCATGATAGTGCACATTGTGTCAAGTATTATTCTATTCCTTATTTCTACAATAACATTCTACTAAGGGGTTCTAGGTGCACTTAACTATCTCTTGATTCCATGTTCTTCACAGTAATCATAAAATTGGTCAGAGGTAAATTCTCCTCTATCAGATCTTCGACATTTTATTTTTAGTCCAGATTCATTCTCAACCTTAGATTTGAACACTTTGAACTTCTTAAAAGCTTCATATTTGTCTTTTAAGAGCACAACCCTCATCATCCTTGAGAAATCATCAACAAACAAAATGAAATACCTTTCTCCATAGTAAGATCTTGTTTGAGTAGGTCCACATAGGTCTATATGTATCAGATCTAATTTTTTTCTACAGAGTCTTATTTTCTCCTAAATGAGGTCCTCACATGCTTCCCCATCATACATTCCCTGCACATGGTGTCTGTAGAAACTGATAAAATATCAGATTCAACTCCAAGATCCAGCTGCATGCAATAAACCTGTCACAAAGAATGAAGCGACAATATAGAAAAAGCAAAAACCTCTTGTGCTCAAAAATGTCAGAGCTCAAAATATATTATCCCAATTAAATGAAAAGTACAAAGCTCAACCTTATAAAAGGTGAGATAAAAACCCTAAAAGGAAAGAACTAGGTTGCACATTATTAATTAATAATTAATTAATAATGCACCTAAATGAAGCTTAAGTAACTAGAGTAATAGGAAATTATATAATTAAATCAATATGATTTAATTAATAAGCATAAAGTAATAATACTCTAACACCCCCCTTAAGCTGAACGTAGGGGGAAAGCTGACCTAGCAAAACTATGAAAGCAAGAAATGGGTCCTGGCAACAAGGCCTGATTAGGTACCCAGTACAAGGAAATCTATGTAAACCACAGAGAAAGTAGAAAACCCAGTGGGAAAAACTCCTCTCCAAAAAGAGATATAAAAGCAAGCAAAGACAAAAAGAATGACTTCAAGAGACTCTCTCAAAGCTAGAAGTACAATGTGTGCTGCCAACCCCCCGTGAGAGAGGGTCGAGGCTCCAAAGCCCCCCCAAAATGAAAGAACCCCTGGATCAATGAACAAACCACCATGACTCCAATGCAAAGGAGTGAAAGGAAGTGGGCACTGAAGAGGTGACCTTGAAAGATGAGGTGTCACTGGAAGGCTGAGGTGATGCTCAAATGAGAAGACATGAAGATCCTAAAATGGAATCCCCAATGCAAGTGGTATGCCAGGTGTGCTGACACTATCATGAGAGAGGAGATGAGTGTCCTCTATAGAATCCTCAACAACTGCACCTGGTGGCTCGATGAATGGAGCTGGAGGGTTTGGTAGTGCTAAAGAAGAGTCCTACTAAAGAGAAAGAACCTCAGCAAGATGTGGTGTGATAGTCACAGCAGTGGTCTCAAGAGCAACACAGAGGTTCAAGTGACCTGACTGCACCACATGATGCTCTCACAGAAGAGGAGGGCTGAGCTCCGAAAATGGAGAAGGTGGACCAAAGTCAGAGAAGGTGTAGAGATAGGTGGAATGATCAAATATCCCTATAGAAATAATGCCACCTATCACACTATCCCTAATGAAGACAAAATCTGTCGTGAACTCAACTATCTTCCCTAACCCACTACGAGTAATCTGATAAATCGAGAGAAGGTTTGCAGATAGAGATGGAACATACAATACATCATTGAATGTGCCATCCTGAATGCTAACCAAACCTATCTCGCAAACTATCTGTACAGTGTTATTCCCCATGAGAATATGAGGAATAGGAGAAGTCTCAAAAGAAGAGAACAAATCCTGAGAAGATACCATATGGTGAGAAGCACCAGAATCCAGTATCCAAGGGACCTGTGAAGGGGATGCAACAGATGCCCGTAATGCATGACCCTATCCAAAATCCTGTCCAGATGTCAAAGATGAGGTAGAGGACTAAAAAGTAGACCCCTGTGAGGTGGAAGAGGATGGAGAGGAAATAGTGCTCTTCTGAAGGAGAGCTTGCAAATCTACAATCTGTTTCTCATAGCCATCAAATCTCTTCTAAAAATACTGTGACTCATCATGGGTCCCCTTCTGACAATAGGAACATGTAGGGTTTTGAGTCTTTTGTTTCTCCTTCTTAGAAGAAGATGGTGGGCTAGTAGAGTGATGAGCAGAGGAATCAGATATCTACTTCGGCTTAAGCTTCTGTGTATCCCGAGATGACTTGGCAAGCAATGTCTGTGACTATGAACCTGTAAGAGAATCCATCTGACTGAGCTTGGACTGCTCATGAGTTAACCTGTCACAAAAGGTCTCAAAAGAGGGCATAACATGTCATGCACCTAGTGCATCCATAGTGGAGTAGAAGGTAGAAGTGAAAATCTAATAAGGACCACGAAGCTTGGAGAGTATCAAGAAGATACACTCATCATCTGACTTCGTCTTTCTAGAAACCTGTAAAATAGATCGAAGAGACTTGAACTTCATCAGGAAGTCCTCAATGCTGGTGAATGAGTCAGGTGCCCAGGAGGTGAACTCTGCATCTATCTGGAGAATCCTAAACTGATCCATGGTGCCAAACAAGGTGGAGAACTTGTCCCACATATCCCTGGGTGTAGTCAGACCATCTAGGTGGAACAACAACCCATCTGAAATATTCATGGCAATGAGGCCCATTGCCTCATCCATCCTGTTTCTATGCATAAGAGCCTCGTAAGGCCTCTGAAGAACTGGTTGAGCCGCATCCATGTAGGACCATAAACCTCGGGACATGAGGAGTCTAGTCATGTGTGGCTTCCATGTGTGGTAGTTATGAGGTGTCAGTCGGGCCATAGAGGGGTCCAACATTGAAAGAAGAATAAGACGGAAGTAGAAGGGTCTTTCTGAAGAAAATTGTAGAAATTAAAATGCACCCCCCCATAATGTACAATACTATCCCCCGTACACCACAAATTACTATGAAAGCACAAGAAATGAGAAAAAAACCAGAGTTCCAGAAGCATAATAGGAGCACAAAGGAATCTATGACTTTGACTACAAAAAATGGCAATCAAATGGAAAAATCAGGAAATGAGACCTACACCAATACGACAGACTCAGAAACACCTTTCCGGTGATATTTTGTTTTCCAAAAATGGACACCGTATGCTCAATTTATGAGCAAAAAATTGACAGGTACCCTGAAAAGTGAGCTCTCTGGAAAAACAAAGAGACGGGGCTAAATTTGACGCCCGTATGGACATCAATAGCCATCTGAGCGGTGCCACTGGCCATGGTGGTGGCTGGGTAGCTATCAAGTGGCACGCGGGTGGCACTACAGGTGGGCAGCGTAGCCGGCGGAGGGTGGCTGGAGGGTGGCGGTCGGGCGGTGTTTGGGCGGAGCGGCCGCTGAGAGGATGTTCGGTGGCGCGCTGGCCCATGACGGAGTGCGGGTAGCCACCTGGTGGCATGCGGGTGGCGCCTGGTTTTTTTAACTGTGGGCATTTTTTTAAACGCCAAAATCATTAAAAAAATGATTTTTTTAATTTTTTTTTTAATTTTTTTTCTCATTTTGTGTGCTATACGGCCTGGAGAGAAAAAAAAATTCCCAGAGGCTCCGGTGACCAAAAAGGTCAAATTTTATATAGATTTTGGGTATTTTGGGCCTTCTAGATGCAACCATGAGGTCAGTTTTTGCCCAAGGTGCTCCAAAAAATTGCAACCCCCCAGATCCAATATAAAAAACACTAGAAAACCCCAGAAAGAGAGGGCTTGATCCACAGCTCCAAAAAAACTTGAACAAGCTGCAGCAGCAAGGCTCTGATACCGTGTAGAAACTGATGAAATATCATATTCAACTCCAAGATCCAGCTGCATGCAATAAACCTGTCACAAAGAATGAAGCGACAATATGAAAAAAGCAAAAACCTCTTGTGCTCAAAAATGTCAAAGCTCAAAAATATATTATCCTGATTAAATGAAAAGTGCAAAGCTCAACCTTATAAAAGGTGAGATAGAAACCCTAAAAGGAAAGAACTAGGTTGCACATTATTAATTAATAATTAATTAATAATGCACCTAAATGAAGCTTAAGTAACTAGAGTAATAGGGACTTATATAATTAAATCAATATGATTTAATTAATAAGCATAAAGTAATAATACTCTAACAGTGTCAACTGGTCTTGCAATACTTGGAGGTCTCTTACTACCTTTACATTAATTATCTTGACTATGTTGTCAAAATTTATATGACAAAATCTCTTGTGCCATAGTCAACTATCGTCCACTTTTGCAACAAAACAACTTACTTCTGAATTGAGCTGAAAGACATTACCTTTGGTCTTTGAGCCTGATGCAATCATGTCTCCTTATTTTTTTTTAATGATGCATTGGTTGTTTTTGAATTCCAACCGATATCCTTTATCAAGCAACTGTCCAACACTTAGTAAGTTATGATGTAAACTATCAACATAAAAAGCATCATATGTTTTATTCTTTCCATCTAAGGTGATAGAACCTATGCCTATGATAGGTTTCGAAGTGTTATCTCCAAATATGACCATGCCACCTTTGTATTTTTCCAAATGTACAAATCTATCTTTGTCTCCTATCATGTGGTGTGAACATCTGATATCAATGATCCAACCAGTTCTGATGTCAGCTTTTGAAACTAATGCTAACTCTTGTTCTTTTTCTTCATCTTCTTTGTCCATTTCTTCAAGCATCTTTTCAATGTCCTTAATGGCATCGAAACCAATTTCATCTTCTCCTAAATCATCATCAGTTACACCATCTTCAGCATGATAATATTCCTTAATGTACTTGGGCTTGTAATCTGATCTGAACTTCTTGATTCTTGTAGGACACTTGGATGCAAAGTGATCGACTTTGTTGCATGAAAAGCATTTGGATGGTAGTTTTCCTTCATATTTCCCTTTAAATTTCCTTTCTTTCTTAGAAATCATAGCAATGATTTATTCTAGTTTTGTATCCACTTCTTCATTATTACTAGAGCTACTTATGGATTTCTTGTTGTGGAATGAGGCTTTGAAAGTTGTCACACTTTTGGGTTCTGTCTTCAATCTTGATATCTCAAATGCAGATATTTTGTTGATCAAGGTTTCCCTCTTGAATTCTTTTGAATATTGCATAGTCTCATCTAGGATATTGATCTTTCTCTCATAGTCTATTGTCAATGTGTTCATTAGTTTGTCGATTATATCATCCTCTGAGATTTCTCCACCATTGTTTCTGATACCTGAAACTCCTTCATTTATTCTTTGATTGTAAGCTCTGATTTTTTCTTCAAGTAGCATCTCTAAGTTGTTGTATATTTTATTCCATGTATTTCTGCATGCATTCTTTTCTTGGATGTCTCCTTCAAACATATATTCTAATTATTTCCAAGTAGAGTATGCTTTATCTGCCTTCTTGATCTCACAAAATTCACTGTCAGATAGGGCACTTATTAGGGCTTCTTTGGAGATTGCATTTTGAGTGAACACTTCCTTTTTTTTATTGTAGAGTCTTCTTCTGCAAGGTCTTTCAAGGTGGGAACTTCAATTGCATGAGTGAAAATCTCATAGATCTCAAATCCAATGCACTAAAGATGTGTTATCATTTTTTTCTTCCAATCAAGATAGTTTTCTTGATCGAACTTAGGACTCTCTTTCCTGAAGTATGCCATCTGATCTACCTTAAGCTGTTAGGCTTTCTGTGCAAGGCACTTGGCTCTGATACCAATTGTTGGAATAGTCCCAAAGGATAACTAAGAGGGGGGGTGAATCAGTTATTAGCTACTTTAATTCTTTTCTTTACTTAGATATCAATTAACATAAAGAAAATGCACATTCAGATAACACAATAGAGAACACAACAATTTTGGTTACGGGGAAACCAAATAGGTAAAAACCCTAGTGGGAATTAGCACCCACAAAGAACTGTACTTGAGTATAATTATCCATGTTAAGAGATCTTGCAACCCTGTTAGGAGTTTTTCTTTACAATGCAATAAGTATAGAGACCTGGTTAAAATTTGGACCCTGTTAGGAGTCTTTTACAAGTAACCCTGTTAGGGGTGAGGACTCATTGTCCAAAAGCTTACTGCTAAAATGATGAAGGTTGCAACCTTCAGTGGAACAGATATACACTATATTTGATAAATGAACTATTTGAGTAGACTTGATGTCTTGATCATTTCCAGTGTATTGTATACTTCTACTTCTTCTTCACATAGATCTTTTCTTGATGAATGAAATGTCTCTACTATCCCAAAACAATGAACATTTTGTTCTGTACTTTTTCTGTCTTTCTTCTTGTCATTCACACTTGGTGTTCATCGAATGAGCTACTATAAGTATCTTCTCCAAAGGATGTGATCTTCGTCGGCTCTAGGAGTCCCTTCAAGACTTCTTTGGTTGGCCACATCAACCACACAACCTGATTAGAAACACGTAACTCAGACTGAATAGATGCGACACTTCACAAAGTCGGCTCCACCAAATTAACTCCAATTTCACGATTCTGATAGAAAATTTTTGGCACCTTTAGATAATTATCTTTAACTCATAAATAAACATGAATAAAAACACACATATCCAAAAGATAGGCACAACTCAAGAAATAATGCAATTACATTGGCTCTTCACAGATAGTCTTCAGTCTCTGTAACTGTCATAACTGATTAGCATAACTCAACTGAAACTTCATATATGACTTGGCGTGAATGCACATAGCATCTAGAACATGTATACACCATGGAAATGAACATGCATATCTCCAGAACATCTATACTAATAATTTCATATAGAACACTATTGTATATTATATGTTGTCATCAATGACAAACATACAATCAATTATTTGCACAGAAGCAAATCTCCAACAATTGGTAGAAGGATGGAATTTGGCCTTAGCCTTTATAATAGACCAAATAAGGAAACAACCTGATGTCAAGCTATCATCAGAAGTATAGGTTGGAGAGATGATAAGAGGATTTGAATATAATCCAAAATCACAGGCATTAGCAATGTGGAGCTTAGCTCCAAAAGATCAAAATCCCTCCTTGCTGAACATTCAAGAGAAAATGGAAGGGGACAAGATCATTTGGTCTGTCCAAAACATAGGAGACTTGGAAATTTCCCAAGTTCTCACTCACTTTGCACAACTGAATGAGGCTAAGGCTGCCCCAATGTCTAAGAGATTCAAGAAACTAGATAGTGAAACTAGTGGCATAGTCAAGGACAGGAAATTCTATCTAATCAAACTCAAGGCACAGGAGAATTTGATAGCAGAATTGACACAAAAACTGCTAGAGATGCCTGAAGTTTCCCCTATAGAACAAAAAGAAGAAATAGATGTTGAGGTGAAAATAGAGGAAACAGAGTATGCAGTAGCAGAGGCAGAGCAAAGCATTAGGGAGCATAAAAATGTTTTTTTGGGAGCCCTAATGTCAATTTTGTAGCATAGGATAAATGTTATAAAGGATAAAATAGATATAGTATATGGTTCCTATGGCAAATTACCAGGCTTGCAAGTAGAGGTTAATAATTTTGTTTCCATTTAGAACCCATATTATGCTACATGGTCAAGAAGAATGGGATTTTTTGAAAGGTTGGCATATTTGCAACCACATAGACAAGATTTGCTAGAGATAGTAACCCTAGTTGGGGTGGAAATAGAACAAATAGGGGAAACCTTGTCATTTTTCAAAGGAATGGCTAATCAGATTGAGGCAAGGTTAAATATGTTTGGGCCTTGTTACAACCATTTTCTACCTCCAATCATATCATAAGACAATTAGATCAAGCCACTACGGGTATGGGGCTTGGAATTTGACATTGTGCTACCTAGTAAAGAGGTATATGTTTCTAACAAGGGGGAATTAGATATGGAAAGATACAATAAGATTTTAGATGAAGTGTTTAAAAAAGAAATAGATTTTAATAATTTCATCATAGATGTCAAGAGCATTATGGATGCCATGTGGGAGAGACAGAAGACCCAATTGGAAGACATACAGAGCTTTGAATGGCCAAAGGAAGAAGATGTTGTAGCATGAGATGTTTTGACAAATCCCAAGAAGAAAAATCTTGTCACTGTTGACCTGGACATTATGGATGAAGAATATGAGGACACATGGCACCTACTCTTTGAGCACAGGGGGGTTAGCTAGCTTGAATACTAGTGTAAGTTAGCCTGTATTGGAGGTCACTAGGTCTTGCTACAACTATCAGAAGCTACCCTGAACATATATAGAAAAAGGCGCCAAAGATCACAAGAATACAAAGAACAAAATCAGATTTCATTCTTCAGTTTTGTCCAGCCACCACTTGGTTCTTTCCTATCTTTTGTCTTTTCTATATTTTAGGGTTAGGTCTTAAAACCATTCGAATCTTGTTTCATCCTTACTTCTTAAGGATTCCAAGATGGTTTTAGCCTATAAATAGAGCATATTGTAACATTTTGAAAGATGATGGGATATAATTACAAGGCAGACTACTATAATTTTGTCTGAGCCTCTGTACTTTTGTCTATTGTATGTATTTTGAAGCAGTTAGACATTAATAAAATATATTGCAATCTCTATTTTACATCTTGTGTTGTCTCTTTTATTTCTATTAAATATTTTATGTGTTTATTTCTAAGGCATCTAAATACATCAACTGCAAGGTAGTTGTGCAATCATTTGTGAGGTCCTTCAAGGAAGGAATAATTCTTTCATATGATTCCAGGAAGCTGAATATTGATGTTTAAGATTTGATGAAAAAAGATATAAGAGTGAGTGGATAGTTTTTAATGCATGCTATCTAGGTTGCATTTATTTTCATTAGTCACCTAATTGTGGAATTGCATTCAAGATTGACTCTCTAGCCCATAGGATCAGGCACTGGTTTATAGTTTTGCAAGTAATTGCTCAATCATCTAGCATTTAAGAACAATCAATCAAATTACACTATATTCATAAGAAAGCATACATTCATAAGTAATTGTATTCACAAAGTATACAATTCAAGTACGTTGATTCCTTCAAGAGAGAATAAAATAGGTTGCCCCTCCTAAGTTTAGAGAACTATAAAAGGAGGAAGGATGAAATCCTTATTGCATTACTATTTGTTAGAATAGTCCCAAAGGATAACTGAGAGGGGGGGTGAATCAGTTATCAGTAAATTTAGTTCTTTTCTCTTCTTTAACTTTAGAATATAATAAAGTAAATGCACATTCAGATAGCACAGTACACAACATACAATTTGATTATAGGGAAACCAAATGGTAAAAACCCCAGTGGGAATTAGCACCCACAATGAACTATACTTGTTTATAGTAATCCCTGTTAGAAGATCTTGCAACCCTGTTAGGATTTGTTCTTTACAAAGCAATAAGTATAGTGACCTGGTTAAGGGTCTAACCCTGTTAGGAGTCTTTTACAAATAACCCTATTAGGGGTGAGGACTTACTGTCCAAAAGCTCACTGCTTCAATCGTGAAGGCTACAACCTTCTGTAGAACAGATATGCACTATATCTGATGATGAACTTTAGAGTAGACCCGTTGTCTTGATCAGTTCCAATGTATTTTAATCTTCTACTTCTTCACATAGACTCTTGATGAATGAACCACATCTGATATTCTTCTCTGTACATTTTCTTTCTCTTTTCGTATCATTCACACTTAGTGTATCATAAATGACTTGCTATAAGTATCTTCCTCAAAGTATGAGATCATGGGACTTGTAAGAAAACTCTTAATAACATCCTTGTTGGCTCTACTAATCACGCAAGAATAATTACAACCATGCAAATAGAAACTAAATAGATGCGACGCTTCACTAAGTTGGCTTCACCAAATCAACTCTGACTTTACAATCTTCTTGAAACATGTTTGGTAACTTTAGATAAATATCATCAACTCATAACTAATCATGAATATACATGCACATATCCTGAAGATAGGCGCAACTCAAAAAAAATGTTAAATACGTCGGCTCTGAATAGATACTCTTCCAGAACTGTAACTACCAATAACAGAATTACACAACTTGACTGAAACATCATATATGGATTTACATGTATGAACATAAAATATGAAACATGTCTACAACATGTATCTAACCATGCAAGGCTTGATATCATCATTCTGATAAGTACATATAGAATCACTACTGTGTATTATATGTTGTCATCAATGACAAACATACAATCAATCAACTGCACATAAACAAATCTCCAACACTATTTGTTGTTTTCAAGATAATAGTTTGGCTTATTAAGCTTTGTATCAGATTATTCATAGTCATTTACATCATTATTTACTTATTGATACATTAAAAGGCATTCAGAAAGTTAGTAAGAAGATACAATCCACTATAACTAGTACTGTAAAATAGTAATCATTCAAAGGTAATACATGCCTGAGTTAGTGGATCTCAAAAAAGGAGGATCTTATCCAATCCTCATCAATTAGAATTTTCTTTCATAATATACATTGGAAATATACAAGAGCAAGCATTCATACTGATTTTAAAAGATACTTGCAAAAAAAATCCCTAACAAGTTGGAGGTCACATGGACAGCATATCTATTGTAGACCTGATGTACTTGCAACACACTAAATGTGTAACGATGGTAGGTTGACCACTATAGCCGGTGTATAATGAAATGGTCAATATCATCACCATTGTGATGGTATTCAGAGAACATCTGATGCCAAAGCACCAAATGTGATGTCCAAACGTTAGAATAGCCTGACAGCTGGTCATCGCATGGACAACATATCTGTCGCATACCCATCATAATGGAAACACTCATAATGTGTAATGAAGGAATGTTAACCATTGTAGATGATTCATATTGTGACAGTTGAGACTATCACAATAATGATGGTCATACCATCTGTCAGTGATTGTGACATCAAAACTGCAACACTGGTTTGTGTTGCTTGCCCGACGTGGGAGTTTTAGAATTGCAATGTATATCCATCAAAAAGAGGTCTCAAAGGTACTAGTGTTATTAAATCATTGTGAGAAACCCTAATCCATTGTAGGATTCACCATGAAGTAGTGACTCTAAAGATAGGTACACCCACCTGAGTCTGTGGAGCTTGAAATGTAGAAGGATCATATCCTTGTTAATTAGTATTTTACTTGCATGAATAATAAGTTGGTATTCATAAATTCAAGCATTGATGCTTATACATATTCCGCAAGAAAAAGTGCTAACAGAGTCTTCAAGAAAATTTACAAATGCAATGTTTCCTACTGTATACACTAAAAAATGGCTTCGTTGATTAATCAATTAATTAAATATTTATTATTTAATTAATATTGACTTGATGAATTAATTAAATATTTATTATTTAATTAATGTTTATTTCTTCTATTTATTTAATAAATTATTATATTTATTAGGTAAATTCACTATAATCTATTCTTCTTATCCTAAGTCTTCTAAATTACTCCTATTAAAAGTGGTTAATTACACAATCACTAAATATGACTAAGCTTCCTAGTCCACCTCATAGACCTAGTCACTTGACACTTCACCTTGGCTAAAATAATTAATTATTATTAATTATTAATTAATCAT
>MU223183.1:1668980-1681810 GCA_018584345.1 Thuja plicata | reverse complement strand
ACATGTCCTATTATTAAGGGCTATGTGGCCTTACAAGACTTGGTCTCATGACCACATGTCTTCTCCTACACCAAGTCAAGAGGTAATCCCTATTCTTAAGGAGCTTCTCAAGCCACCTCTAAGAGTCTAGGATGACTCATGGGACACTTGTACCAAGAGTCCTCATGAGGAAGAAGTCCTTCCCCTTTCCTCTCCATGGTCTTTTTGAGACACTTGACATGTGTCTTTCCCTTCCATCTTCTTCTCCCTTATGTCAATGTAGGAGGAACGTCTTCCCTATTCTTTCTCTCACGACCAGGATAAGTGCCGCAAAATGTGACTACCTTAAACTGGGTCTATTTTGGACAAAAATGACAATGCATCAATATCCTATCTACAACAAAGGAATAGCCTCCTAATCAACTAAATAATTCAAAGTTTGTGGCATGCAAGCGGGTTAACAAGATTAAAATTCTAAGTCTCCTAACTAGATGTGATTCTGAAACAAAAGGGTGAGATCCATTTTACCAGATACGATCCTGGAAATACATGTTGCAATGGAGTTTACAGGGTGCAATCCATGAAATACGGGATGCGACCCTAAATGTAGGGTACAAGCCTAAACCAATAGGGTACAAAACACTGATGACTTTCCACCCAAAAACAAGACAAAAACAATGAAAATAGATGCGATCCAGAGTATCTTGGATGTGACACAGGAATCTGGAAAAACTGGATGTGATCCAGGAAATACAAGATGCGACATAGGATTTACAAGTTGCGATCCAGAATACTGGATGCGATTCAAAATTCAAAAGGCCATAACTACTACAAAAATGCATGAAATTGAAATTTGCAAAAGTCACAAGGTAGTTTTTTGAGCACTTACCGGTGGTGGGTAGTCGGCTAGGCACTGATGTCGTCAGCTCATCTCAAAATGATGCTTCCTCATAGGGACTACCATCTTCTCTACATATCTCTCTGGATTACTATGGAGGAAAGTGAAAATGAATAGTGAAATGATAAATTTTGAGACTTATATTGGTCTTTTGAGCCATTTAGGAGTTTTGAAACTCCTCCCAAACATTTACAATTATATTTTTGTTCTCTTTTTGATCAATCGGGAACCAAATTGAAGGTGCATAAGATATTTTCAGCAGCACCATACCATTCTTATGACAATTTCAAAAACTGTAGATTTGCTTCATTTGTTCCAACATCAGTCAAAATTGCACATTTTATCATAAATCTTGGTCTGACATCATGTTATTAGTCTCATCATGCACATTTTCATGTAATTAACTTGATAATCATGTGTTTACTCTCAACACACCTTCATTCCTTCACTTCTTCTACTCCATTCTTTCTTGTCCTCTCTGCTTCCTGCAAGTGATGTGTTCTTTCATACTGAGGGATTTATTTCTTTTCCTTCGATTTTGTTCCCAAGGGGGCATGATCACACTATCATCAATTAAATTTTTTCTTAAAACAGCATTAAAAAATGACTTCGTTATCAAACAAACTAGGGGCATAACAGTTTCCTTGACTAAAGTCAGAACTATTGGATAGAAAGCTTTGGTTCTCATAAGCTGGATATCTTGTGTTTCCTCATTTTTAAAAGATTCTTATTAAGCTCTTGGTAGCTTCATACTAGCTTTTTGGACGACAACCAAGTTCAGAATTAGTATTATCAATCTTTGGATGACAACCAAGTTCAGAATTGGTATCTTTAAGATCTTTTATTGATCTTTGGACAATAACCAAGTTCAAAATCAATTATATTAGTTTTTTTCTATCAAGTGTGAGATTGGTCTCATCAACAATTTGTTTGACAACCAAGAACGGAATTCTCAAACTATATGTAGTCAAAATCAAAAACTTTCTTTGAATCAATGTGTTTCTCGCACATCAATTCAAACAGGGGCAAATGTAACCACCTAAATTTGATTTGTTCCTAGTGTTGATAGAACTCACTTTGCAGAATAGCAACTTTCTAAAAATGGTAACTTGTTATTGATGTAACCACCTGAATTTGGTCTGTTCCAACTATGGACCCTATTTTCCCTAAGTGTGATCATACCCCCAATTATTTCCAAATGACCCTGTTACTGCTTGGCATAATTCTTCAAATCAATTTAATGTCCTAGGTGATTTTTATCATTAAATTATATTAACTATTATAGCCATATGATTCAAATCAATTTAAACCAATTAAAATAAATTAAATTCAAACATGGCTATAGTATTTAATTATAATGGAATTAAATAAATCCCTAAACAAATTACCCACTTGCAAAGTAACCCATTCCCCCAGCCTATTTAATTTAATTAAAATGGCTATAGTCCTCTTAATTATTAAAAAGCAATAAAATGCTTAAATAATTAAATTCCTATATTTTAAATGAATTAAATAAGTTTAATTCATTTCATTTATATTCCCTTAAACCCCAACCTAACCTATCTCAGCCACTTCTACCCTGGGTTCTAACCCATCTCAACCCATTCCACCCTTGCTAATCTAATCCTAATTATAATTCTAATCCTAACTCACCTCCTAATGTTGTCACATTCTATTAAGGAATGATTAACAACTCAACCCACTTGAGAAAGTCAACTTTCTCAAGCATGACTTTCCTAAGGGACCAACTTGCCAAGTTGATTCTTACACCCTTCCCATGCTCCTTTAAGGCTTTCATTAAATTCCTCATTAATGAAGATGCCTTAAGCCCATGTCTCCTCCATGCCTATTAATGCTCAAGGCATTAATGGCTCTTACACCCCCATTGATGAGTCCCTCAACTCATTAATGAACCTTGTCTCCCCTCTCTCTCTCATATTCTTCTATAAACAGTATGCATTTTGGAGCACAAAAGAGCCTTCATCTCATATTATAAAATACATTGTCATGCTGCTAAGATTCAGATAGCTTTATTTTCATCTCATAGTTCCATTACCATGCATTGTTATAATGTCCATTTTTAGACTAATATGCATTGCTCATTGAATAATATCTTGTTTTAAAACAAATCTTTCATACTAGGTTGTTTATGTCAATGGTATTTAGCATAATCTAAGGGATTTTATGTTATTTTCTACACTCATCCTAGTTAGAAAGCAATAAGTCAAAATTATGGTTTATATGCTCATTAACCCTTGTTTTTCACTAACAGAATGACTTATTGAAGTGTTGTGTTGTAGATAATAGGTGCACAAATATACACACACAATTGAATGATTGTCTGGAGATGATATTTGTTCCTTTACTCTCCTTATATGTAAGTCTGATACCAAAATCAGGGGTTTGGCCTCAAGACATGAGTTTCTATTTTTGCAAAGGCTAATCCCAATGCAGTTTCTACTAATTTCTAGTTTGCACGGTGAGGTGTTTTCGAGGAGTCAACTTTGTGGATTGGTATCTTAATGTCAGATGACCTCCACACTAAGTGAATGGGTTCTATGAACTCTAGGCATATACATCTGCAACCATGATGAATCTCAGAGCTTTGGGGATTGATTTGGTATTTTTAAGAAGTTAGTTCCAAAATCAGTTTCTTTTGTTTCAACACGCACAGTTGTAGAAATTTATAAGTTGCCAACTTTGATGATTAAAATCTCTTTCCACAGGAAGTTTCAAGAATATATATTTTGTAGGGTGATTTTTGACATACAAAACTATGATTTCACCAAGTCTCAAGGTCTCATCCCATTATTTGGTCAGCTTTATGGGCTAGTTCCAAACGCCACTTGTCATTTTTAAATCAGAAAACAGAGATGTTGAAATTGATTCATGGTTCACCTTGTTTTTTTTATCTTAAGTATATTCAAAATTACCAGAAGGTCAAATGGAGATGAAAATTTCATTTCAATTCACAATGCATAGAGGACAGTGAATGTTTTCTTCCCCAAAGGACTGTTAACAGTAAAAGATTGTT
Source organism: Thuja plicata (assembly GCA_018584345.1). NCBI lineage: Eukaryota > Viridiplantae > Streptophyta > Pinopsida > Cupressales > Cupressaceae > Thuja > Thuja plicata. The sequence goes on along the minus strand of MU223183.1, from coordinate 1,677,899 downwards.
TGTACAAGTGGATTTTTGAGAAATTGGGGATGGGAATATGAGAATAGGAGATAGAGTATCTAGTGCATTTACGCAAAAAATTTCATGTCCCTGAACCCTCTTGGCTACTTTCTTTTCATTATGAACTTGAACCTCAAAACTACCAAATATCAGAAAGTAAACAGAAGAGATGACTTGATATTAGAGATGCATTGCGTAGTGCATGGTAAAAACATTTTAAAACCTCAAGCAAATGGTGAGAATTCTGTGCATATGAAATAATGGTTAAAGGAGGTGAATTCTTCAAGAAAAATTACAAATGCAATGTTTCCTGCAAAGTCTGCATAAATAGTAATGGGCAAATTTTGCACAATGGACAAGGCAAGGTGCTGCAAATGCCAAGTGAGGAAGTTGTGTTTTGAAATTTTTAAAACTCCATGCAAGTTGCAAGTGGCAGGTGTATTTCCATTTTCTATAACCTTTGCCAAGCATTTTCTCCAAGAAATACTATGTTATAAGAAAGAAGCCAACGCATGGTGAAAATATTTAGAAATTACCAAGCAAAATGTCATTGGCAGATGTAATTAGAAAGGAGCTACAAGGATAACCAAAAGTTTGTGCAATAGATGATCAAGAGGCTGCGTAGAGTAAGGAATGAGATAGTTTTCAAAAATCTCAAAGAAAATGCTGGGAAGATGTAAATTCAAAGCTTGCACAACCAAAGACCAAGAGGTCAGTGTATGGTAAAGGAGTTTAAAGACATTCAAACTTGCAAACTTTTCAAGTTGGAAGGTGTAAGCAATAAGAAAATGTTGAGTTGAGTCTCAAGGGAGCCCGCGTAGGAAGAAATAGCATGTGAAAATTTTGAAAAGACTTAAAAAATGTCCCAAGTGAAATGCGAGTTGGCAGGTGTCACTGCCAAATCCCACAACCTTTCCAAGTATTCCCTAAGTTTTGAATGGTAAGAGAGGAGGCTGCGTAGGAAATGAAGAGGAGATCCTACGCAGAGAGGAGTTGAAGGAAGGTGTGTTGGTTTGAAGTCTATGTAATAAACTATAAGTCTACACTAGAATTAAAGAAGGGATGCATTTTAAACATGGAAAAGACTTTTAGAAACTACAAATATAAATGCATTTGGAAGGTGTAAAGATAAATGGAGTGTTGCCCATATTAACAAAGGAGGATGTTGTGCATTTTAGCATCTCCAAGCAATTGCTTTGGTAGATATAAAATGTGTAAAGCATAGACAAAAACCTTCAAGAAAATTGTAATTTTCAGGTGTAATGCCAAGTCCCACAACTTGTGCATTGTGAATGCCTAAGAGAAAGTAGCTACGTGGTATGGTCGAGCATAGGTTTGCAAGAATGTATTGGTTTTTTTTTGGTTTTTTTATCCCACATTGTTAGTGGGAAGGCGTTTGCAATTGTTTTTAAATCATAATGCATCCAATGTAAGATGAAGTAAATAGCTAGAGGCTCTTGGTGGTTTCTCAGTGCTTGAGCATAGTGCAGAATGCTCTTGACTTGGGTACAATGAATGAATTTTGGGTGGATGTGCATAGGTAAAGACTTTAAAACTTCCAGAAACTTAGTCCCATATTGGTAGGGTGAAGAAGTGCAACAATGTTTAAAAGGAAAAGAACTCATAATATAATATGAAGAAAGAGCCTGGAGGCTCTAAGCGATGTGCCTGCATGCAGGAGTTGTCTCGGTATTTGTGTTAAGCTATCAGAAAAATACAAATATTGGCAGGTCTCATGCAAGTAACAAGTGGGACATGTGGTAGCTTGTCCTGCACTCATGGTAGAGAAGAGAGATTAGAGGAAATGCCCACAAGTGCGTAATATGCTGACATGTCATAGTTAGTCGCACAATCACAAAGCAGGAGGATAGTTAGTCACACAGTCACGGTGCAGAAAGACAAGTGATGACTTAACCGGTGAGTGGGCAAGAGCGGTTAGTCATGCAGTCACAAAGTAGGAAGGTGATCAAGGACTTAACCAGTGACTGCACGACTGGTAGTTAGTCACACAGTCACAGCGGTTAAGAGGTGGTGACAGATAGTGTTGTGAGTATGTGACATAACTCATAGTGGTTATTTACATAGTCATGGTAATTAACCAGAGCCATTCAGGTAGTGACATGTGGCACAATCTGGTCATTTCTATGAAAAAAGGAAGGAGTATTGTGCAAAATAGAAAAGTAAACATTGCTCAAGGGATGAGATTGAAGTATTTTGCAGTTGCAAATTTTAATGAAATGATCAATCAAATCATATTTTTCAGTTGGATAAGCAAAATGACTATGCAAAACAAATTTTGGATAAAGGAGGACAGGTCACAAGGAAGAATCAAATGGTTTTTAACATGTGGAGGAAGGATAATATTCAACCAATCAGATTTGGAATGAAAAGAGGCAAGTGGAAACATCAAGCATAAGTTGTAATCTTCTTTTCTTCTCTATATATCTTCTCTTATTTCATTGTATGTGGGTTCCAATTCTGAAAGTTTTCTCTTCAAGTTTGTATAGTTAGTTTGCTCTTAGTTGTAGGTTACAGATGTAGTATGTTCTTGTAATAAGTTTTCTTTTATGAACAATGGTAGACCAATTAGGGTAGCTTAACTATTGTTATCATAGAGTTGTCTCCATTTATGTGCATTTAGACTATATGAATTGAATGTATTCAGGATCTTCAATTCATCTCTGCAAATCTCTGTGTGGTTGTGTTGTTTCAGCATTGATCTCTTTCTATGAAAGGGCTAAGTTTCTTTGTCTGAACAACAATGGTCTCAAGTGACTGTATTCAAACTTATACAAACTTGAATATTAAGGATATTGGAATTTTTATGCACATTTGTTGTGTGTTTTGTAATACATATTCATGGGTCTCTTACAAGGGAAGAGTTAAATTCTGAGAGAAAGTATTTGTGAGCTTGAATACAAGAATTGGATTCATAATTAGAACTTTGTGATGATATAAGTAGGTTTGCTGGTGCAAGGCAGTAACATATTGAAAGCTGATTGGTTGAGATTTTGTTCATATGGATTTTATCATGGATGTATATTTGACTCTGTAAACCCAATGCAAGGCACTAATCTGTATAAGTGTAGAAGTACTTTCAAAAACATCTCAAATCATTACAAATCCCTTTAAATTCATTTTTATTTATGTGAAGATAAGTTATCTAGTTCTTAGCACACTTAATTCATGTGGGAGCTTGCATAAGATTCATAGAGTTTTAAATGCCCATTACCTACAAGTCTAAGAACTATCCTCAGTTGTATGTCTGCATAGTGTTGTGTAGAAAGAGGTTTATTATACGTGCAGATTCATGTTATAGGAAAACCCTCCTGAGTGTGTGGAACTCAAAGTGAAGAAGGTCATAGGAACTTGTTAACATTGTCTTTTTCCTGTCCTTAATCCATTGATGATGCAGACTTTGTGAATTAGATGAAGATCCCTAGGTCTAATTCCCACTTTCTCTTTTAGGATTAAGGATTGAAAGAAAAAGCTCCAACAGAATTTAAGTAGAAAATTCTACAAGGACCTTCTTGAAATTAATCATCATACCTATGATAGCTTCTTCCAGTTTATCTTGATTCTCGGTAGTTAGATTTGCATAAGTGTGTATCTTAGGATGTCCTAACCTTTCGGTTGTTCTGATTGCTTCTGCAATCTCATCAATAGTCTTTGGTAATTTTTTATAAACAACCTTAAATTGATCAGTATTTTCATCAAAATCATCCTTATCATCTGTATTCCTTACATACTTCTTTCTTTGTCTCGGTGCAGTAGTCTTTGGTTTCCCTGTCTAATAAGTGTATTTTAGTGATGGCCTTGTAATCTTTGCAACTCCTTTCTTCAAAGGTGGTGAATCTGTTGTCACTGATCTTGATCTTTTCCTCAATGGAGACTCAATCTTTATGTCATTTCCATTCTTGTCCTTAAGTGCCTCTACTTGTGCTTCATCAGACTTGGTGGCATCAGCAACTTGTTCTTGTTCTTCATCTTCATAGACTGTAGTCTGCTCCTCGGTATCATCAACTAATTTTTCCAGTTCTTCATCAGTGATAGAAAATTTTCTTTTTAAATTCTTTACAATCTTAGTCTTCTTCCTACCCATATTTTCAACTTGAATTCCAATTGATATTTGTGTCTTAGCTTCGTCATATGTGTCAAATCTCATAGCATATTTTTCAATTGGTTCGTTAAGTAAATTTTCTATAGCTTCAGAAGCTAAATCAATATCTAGTTCATATTCCATCAGAGGTATCCATGATGTCCTTGGTTGTACTGCCTTGATGAGTGTAGTGTTTGTGTCAACTACAAACAAGATTTCATCCTTGTACTTCTCTACCAACTGCATTGGTATTATTGTTCTCTTATCCATTCTTGCTTTGAACTTTGCAAAATATTTATTCATAATAGGTTCAAAGTTTGTGCCTAGACTTGCAATGAAGTCACTGATTTGCAGTGTAATTGGTCGATTTGTCTTCCATTTCACATTACCGATGGAGGGGAAAATTTTTTGCAAATAGAAAAATGTGCATAGCAGTACAGAACTAAAACTACAAGTTTTAGATCGTAATGATCGAATCATTCTCATATTCTCTTCCAATTGCCTCTACAATAGCTCAACTACGTCAAGTTATAATCCCTTCTTTACAATCTTGTATGCAATATCAATAGCTCCACATGCAACGTTGTTAGATCTTCTTTACTGGAAGATCTTGTATGCAATAACATACACACCAAACCTAAGTTTAGGATCATTGATGGTGTTGATCCGTGGACCTCTACCATCCCACTCAGCTCTTGTTAGTTTTTCAATCTCTATTCTCGGTGAGTGCCTTAGAGATTTTGATCTATCTGTTGTAGGATACTCGATTACTGCATGTATCACATCTTTGCTTATCTTCTTTGGTTCATCCATCTAAATCTTTCCATCATGAACTATGTTTGTGTTTAAAAATGTTTATGCTATTTAAAAGCAACCAATATACCTTGAGACTAATTTTACGAGTGGTTATATCCAAGTATGGAAGCTCTTGCAAGGTAAATTGACCAACTATAGGGTCAAGACTACCCTCTACACTTCTAGCTCTACAAAACAAAGGTGGGTGCACCTAATCCATATTGGTATTTAACTTTTTTCAACTCCTTAGAACTTTGTATTTTAACAATAGATAAATGGAAAGAAAGTATGAAATGATAACCATTCATTCAGTGACTATTCTTTACCATGCATGACCACAACCAAAAACCACAAAAATTTAAAGGGACTGAAATGGTTTTGATGTTTTTATAGGGCAGAGTGTAGACAAACCTATTCATATATGTATTAATGTAGAAAATACTAATTACTGATCAGTGCTTTATCCATTGGGAAATGATTCTAGTTTAGATACAAGATAGAGAAACTAACTATTGTCAAGGACTCAAAACCATAAATACAGATCACTCAAGATCAAAAAATTCTTATTAATCCTTATATAGACAAACCCAAAGAGTCTATGTCTTATCCAAAGAAGATTTTAATTTGATCCTTGATCAAAACTATGGACTAAAACATATGCATAAATAAATTTTGTGCAGTGAACCAGACGATTCAAAACTCAAGAGGCAAGTAAAAAGGAGAGACTTGAATCAGAAATGTTGTATTAAGTACAAAGAGTCCAGTTTCAATTCCAAAATGTTTCAAAACATATACCACTTCAATAAATTAAAAAGACTTTCAACTTTCTATTCTATAATGATACTCTCTAGATATACATCTATTATACTCACTGGAAAATAGTAAATAGCTCTATGCTCTATGTTACTTTCCCAAGTTTCCCAGCCTCTACTAAATGATCATGGAAGTTATTTTATAAGCCAAGGACTGCAACAAGATTTGGATCATTTAGGGTTAGGGCTAAAACAATTTAAAACATTATATGATACAGAACATTAAATCCATTACAACAACCAAGCAACTCTGTCACATAATTTAAAACATTCTTTTTGACACATTTTGTTGAGAAGAATAAGATTTAGTCGTCATCCACTTAGGAATTTGAAGAATACAACCCTAAAAAAGGAATAAAGAAAGAAATTTATGGCATGCATTAATTACTCCAGGAAACTTAATCCCCAAGAATTTAAAAAAATCAATTATCCCTATTTGAAAAGCTCAAGATCCAAAAAATCTGATCTTATCTGTATTATAAAAAATTATGAGACAACTCTTCATTTGTGGTGAAGAATAGAACAGGATAAGCAAAGGATTAAAATACTAATTAACACATTAACCAGAAACCCTAAAGATATAATTATGTAATAAATGTGCTTAAAAACACCAAACCTTCCTTCATACAGCATCCAATAGCTATTCAGATCAAAGCTAGAAAATCAAATTATTCTATTAAATGTTCTACAACAAAGTGACACAGTCCACTGCTTGAAAAACCCTGATAGAAAGAATTTAAATATTTAAAAAATAATTGAAAATGGTCATAAACGGTGCAGAAATCAGCATTAACAGCCCAAAATTGAACCTTTATCAGACTTTAAAATAAAATCATTAATCTTCTTTACTGACATCTTGGCCACTTCAGACACATGGCACTCAGTCGCTCACTCGATACATCTGAGGGAATATTCCTTTATTCTTAGAGAGTCTGCGACCCTAACCATTAACAGTTAGTCATGCACTCGTGACCACTAAATGACTCATGCTTTAACTATGGCAAGCTCGTGAGAACCGATAGTCACACACTCGTGATCGCTTCATGTTACACCCTCAGACCTCCCTGACTATGTGACTTGCTCAGACTTCCACGTGCCAGCACCTCATACACTCGCGGCCCCTACCAAATATTCTATGTACCTCTACGAGTCCACGACCACCATTCAATCTTCCTTTAATGGCATCACCTTAGCTCCACATGACACAATCTTTCACACTCGTAGCCATTTTCACTAACCGCCACTAACTAACACGACTGCGTGACACTAACCACTAGTCGTTAGTCACACACTCATGACCATTTCATGTCTCTGGCTCTAACCCTCGTGACTGCATGACAATCGCCAGTCATGCACTTGTGCACCAAACCACCTCTCTGCCCATATGGATTAGACTTCCATGTGTCGGCACAATGCACACTCACGGGCATTTCCTTTGAGCCTTCATGACCATCGCGGCTGCACAACAAGCTGCCATGTGTCACCTTTGCCATGTCACTACTACACGGGCCCGCAAAATTGGTCCACTATCCATCAATTGGTTGCCACATCATCTCTCAACTACCAGTTTGCCTTCCAAAAGTTGCATGCCTTTTAGGCACTTAACTATTGAGTGTTCTGATATAAAAATATTAAAGTCTTCCTCCATACAGACAATGTGGGATAAACGTCTTGGAGCATTTCAAATCAGTGAAGGTAACATGACTTCTCTGATCTTTTCTAAGATTTTCAATTGTACAGAGACCATCCAAAGGAAGAAAAACACAATGTCATTGTTCCTCTATATCCTTATGCCACGAACCAAAGAATCGAAACCCTCTGAAACTAGAAGAAATCTCACATTAAAGCTCTGCAAAAGCTCAAGAGGGATGTTCATAAAAATTTCCTAACAAAGTTGGCTTAATACAATGTGGATCCATTCGGTTTTGAACTCCTTCAGGAAATGTAGGGCATTGGTTACCTCTTTCACTTCCAGATTTTTATGATCATCTTTGAGTTTACCATCTGTGCAAAGTGACTGATATGTCGATATTAGCTCAAAATCCCCTATCTCACTGATCTTATTGTGAATGTAATCTCTCACATCATGAACCAATAGAACCCTAGGAGGTGTCCTAGAGAACATTCCTTTGTCATTGGGTTGAGCTCCAACCTATGGATGTATCTTGTAATGGGGCTCAGTGCATGTAGAATTCTTAACATGAATCACCATTTTATCTTTATCCATCTTTGCTTTCATGGTTCGTGATGAGGATGCCATTGATTTTGAATTAGGGCTTCTCATGAAAGAACTCAAATAAATTGATAAGTGCAAATGCTTACTTGAAATAACCTTTAACTGCTTGAAATGTTCTCAAAGTCTCCGTAAAATCCTTCGAAGTGCTCTTTTGTGAATTTGCTTTCAATTTCTCTGCTCTGCTCTGTGACTATTGTGTGAACAAATGAGTTCACCTCCCTCAAATTTATACCAAATAACTTTATTTGGCGCTATAAATTGATGAAGGGTGCTCCCCTTAATGCCACAAACACATAATAGAAACAGAGAAGTAACAACAATTTGCAAGAATAGAAAATGGGCCTCTTATTATCTCCACAAATGTGGAATTACAAACTTTTAGAATTACAATATGCAAAGCCACATGGGCATTCCCCTTACAATATTTTGTAGGACAAAGCCTCGAATTATTACCCAGATCTACCCAGAACTGCCCTAGACAACACTACGTGCCTTCTTTAAATAGGCAATTTTCCACCGCCCGAGAAGGTTCAAGAAATCTAGCCATTAAGGCCGACTACCCTTAGCATTTAATTATTTTTCACTTTTATTACAAAAGGGTCGGCTTTAAATATTTACAAAACATGAGATTAGGTAGCCCAACTTCTGGAAGCCATAACTTTTGTACCGTAGCTCCAATTGGCTATTATAACCACTTTCTAGAAAGGGGAGATCGCGATCTACAGTGCCTGACTGGAAAAGTGCTAGTCAACCAGGGGTTCGACCTTGATTAGGAGCCTCTAAGGTCCTAAAAATTGAGCTCAAAGATTTTGCACCCTAAAATCTCAACAGTAAATCCTTAATAACTTCTCCAATATAGATGATCTGGCAATGAAATTCAACTGGCATTCTTATATGACTAAGATGAACCTTCACCTGGAAAATTAGAACATTCTGAGTTCAAACGACCAACTTACTAAAAATAGTAAGTTTCCAAA
>MU223183.1:1631677-1664108 GCA_018584345.1 Thuja plicata | reverse complement strand
CCGAGAAGGTTCCAGAAATCTAGCCATTAAGGCCGACTACCCTTAGCATTTAATTATTTTTCACTTTTATTACAAAAGGGTCGACTTTAAATATTTACAAAACATGAGATTAGGTAGCCCAACTTCTAGAAGCCATAACTTTTGTACCGTAGCTCTGATTGGCTATTATAACCACTTTCCAGAAAGGGGAGATCGCGATCTACAGTGTCTGACTCACGAAGCGCCAGTCAGTCGGGGGTTTGACCTTGATCTAGAGCCTCTAAGGTCCTGAAAATTGAGCTCCAAGATTTTGCACCCTAAAATCTCAACAGTAAATCCTTAATAACTTCGCCAATACAGATGATCTGGCAATGAAATTCAACTGGAATTCTTATATGACTAAGATGAACCTTCACCTGGAAAATTAGAAAATTCTGAGTTCAAACGACCAACTTACTAAAAATAGTAAGTTTCCAAAAATAGCAGCTTTGTACAAAATAGCCCTTATTGAATAGAAAAACACATATTTTTGGGTGATGCAAGATTGCCCTTACACCCAGGATGCTCCTGCATCATAAATGCTCATTACAAACCACTTGGTTGACAAACAATTCACTCACTTAATACTAATGATACTTCAGCTTGGTGAGTATACAAATGCTCGATTGCCTTAGCAACTCGGTTGTCTCTCACATGTTCACCAACTCACATTACTAACTCGGTACAGATTAACTGACTCAACTAGATCAAAGTAATCCAAAATATAATACCATAGTGCATCTTAATTCATGCTAATTTGGCATTTGTATAATGAATATAGGAACTAATGTAAGATATCGATTTTCAAAACATAGTTCTATACATGTTTGTATTGCTTAGGTGGAGGTGGTGGAGTCGCCTAATCCATCAAATGAGGTGTCACCAACTGCTGTGCTTGGCCCAGCATTATCATTTGATGCTCTCCTCCACATTTGATTTCTGATTCTCATGATTTCTTCAATTGTATTCCCATTTCTATAAGTATTTATTCGGTCTGCATAATCTCTTCTTAAGTGACCAACCTTCTGACAGTGTGAGCATGCCATACCAGAGTTTGACCAATTCTTAGACTTAGTTCTTCATTGTCTCATACATTTTTCTTCTATATGTCTATATTTACCACATATTTACCTTGTCTTCTCTGTTGATTTGATTTTTCTTGTCCTTTAGGTTTCTAGATTTTTTTTGTATTAGTCTTGCATGCTTGTGATGTGTGACCATACATTTTTCAAGTTTGACAATATCTATCCATGTAGGATTTCTTCTATTGCTTGTTTAGCATAGATCTGCATTCATGTGCTTGATTTCCATGCTTATTAGAGTTATAAAAATTTCCATTGAATTTAGGAGAGTTTCTAGAAATACCTTTTGCTTTGCTCCTGCAAATGTTTGATGTGTGGCCTGGTTTTCCATAGTGATGGCAAGAGGGTTTATTAGGCTTCGGATTTGAGTATACATTCTTCTGTTCAGCTTGATTTGATGATTCTCCTTGCTCAGTATACCCTAATCTGGTATTGTTGTTCAGTCTTCTTTGATTGTTCAGAAATTCATCCATTCTCTTACTACTATCTTCAGATCTCTTAATCACCTCATTATGTTGTTGTAGAATCTTCAATTTATTTCTCAGTTTTTCATTCTCTTATTTCAATACACTAATGTATTCCAATTTTCTAGCAAGCTCAATATTCACTCGGTTGGCCTCGTGACTTATAGAAACCACTTGATTGGTGATCTCAAAGTAATGTGCAGTAAGTCTCATTATCTTAGATTCTTTTTCTTGTAAATCTTTAGTCATTTTTCTTCTATCATCAATATTCATGTTTCTATCTTGTTCAGCTTTCTTTGCATCATTCCAGACTTCAACCATTCTAACCATTTGTGTATCTTGACCGATCTATAGTACTTTCACTTGTTCAGTAAGTTGTTGATTTCTCTCAGATAGATTTGGTATGATTCCTTTAGATGCATCAAATATGCTACCAGATTTAGATCCAGATGTATCAAATGGTTCATGAATCTCTTCTCCCTGATAATCAGTCTCATGACACCAAAGTGCCATGTCCTTTCTCTTAATCAACATCTCCCTAAGTTTCTCCTTGGCCTCTTTGTATTGTTTGATGTAGATCTACAACTGTAACTTCTAATTTTCAATAGTTTTATCAAGTGTATACATTTCCATTGTAAGATATTTTCTCTCTAGTGATTAAAATTTCTAAACAAGAGAACTAGCTCTGATACCAATTGTTGGAATAATTGACAGGTGTGTACTGAGAGGGGAGGGGTGAATAAGTACCCTTAAAAACTTTCAAACAAATATTTGTAATAAAATATACTATTATAACCGACTAAGTAGATTACTTTCAGCAAACATGTAATGTCACTACGAAAATGTAAATGTATTTAATCCAAAAAATAAAACATACATGAAACTTAAGTACTCATGACACTAGTATTTTGGTATCACATAAAACCCCAGTTAGAAGGTAAAAACTACAGTGGGGATGAGACCCACAAAGCTTCACTACTGTAGTAATAAAGTAGCCTATTAGAGCTTACAAAGATTGATCACTTATGGTGACCTTACCCTATTAGGAGTAATAATAAGATCAATTAGATCTACCTCATGTGAGGATTTAGCAACACAAAGTATGTGTGCACTCTGTTAAGAGATTTATACAAAGTCAGTTAAGTCTACTTTGTTAGGAGATTTTAGGATTGTTATAATTGTTAGAGTGTAAAACATTTGTGTAATCTGAACAAATTACAATCTCTATATTATGGATACAAATCCTTTAAGTACAATAAATTTATCACCTTGTTTTGAATGATAATACCTTCTGTACTACTTGGTATCATTGCCTCTATTCTGAAAACTGAATGTTGTAATGTAGTCCTTGTCGTAAAACCCTTGTTTGATTGCTGATTTCCTTAGTATGGCGGCTACTTGATCATTACTTGATCATCATACATTACAAAATGACATCTTAACATTACATATATAAAACCTATTTACCTAATTAGGGTTTTATAATATCTTAGAAAACCTAAGATCAACAGTGTACAAAATTTACCTTGATCATCTAAACATAGGAGATATAAATAATTAATGTGTGTGTCTATAATTAATGTTCTCCTCGATCATTTTAAACCGTTATCCATCTCGGCAAAAAGTTTTTACATAGAATGATGTGCCAATAGAAACTTTTATGTGACCACTGGTATACTCGGTAAATACTATCTCTCGGTGCTCGGTGTTCCTTGTGTATCTCAGTGTATATTGTGTGCTTGGTGTACATTGTTTCTCAGTAAAGTTTGTCTACTCGGTGATCATTGTACTCGGTTAGCTCTGCGTGTGATCAGTGCACTCAGTTAACTCTACACTTGGTGATCATACCGACTAGTCTACCTGTGAATTTGTTACCGATCGGGTATTTGAATGCTTGAATACTAATGGCAATCTTCAAAGCTCATTTGGAGTAACACAATATGCATTTCTAAAATTTTTTACTCTCTACAAATATGACTCCACTTTGGTGATCTATTGGGCATTGACCATTCTAAAACATGGCACTTGTTTAACAATGGAGATGCAAACAATAGCTCCATTTTTTTAAATTGTATCATCTCTAAAAACACTTAATATTCTTGATAATTCACTTTAGTACACATTTTTTGCATCTTTTCTATCCATGCTATTAGGTAATATTAGTAAGAATAATTTATAACTGCTACTTACAAAAAAAATTAAAAAAAAAATTTTTACATTAATAGGATTGCACCTTCCTTCAATTCATTTTGAAATTCACATTTTATGCTCCCCTTCCACATATCTTTGACATACCCATTACACACCAAGGTGTAATTTCTATTAATAGTCTATTATATACTACGCTAGCATGTATCAGGTGATAAGGTGTTAATAACAACTTATGTTGTCACTTGATCAATATCTATGAGAGTTATGAGCTTGCAACTACTGTATACACAAAAGATGTTTTCATAAATGTTAGTATTAGAATTCATCTATCTTAACAGTTAAATGTGGATATGATCAATAAAATAGAGAAATAATACACAGAGAAATAAGGCACAAAGAATTTAATGTGGTTCACCCAATCTTGGGCTACATCCACCAAATAGATTCCAATATTATTATCCAGTAATTTCAACTGATTATAACCAATGATCCCCTACAACTCAATATTGTTGCAAATGATACAATGCTTCTCAACTCTAGCAAGCCATAATCGTAATACCATTTTTCTTATAGAAAAACCCTAACCCTAAAAATTGCTTGACAATTTAACTTAGGGAAATGCTTGATGAGTTAACCCAAAAAATGTCTGAACCCCACAAATTGAAGAAAAGTGTAGAGTACTTTCCTAATCAGTCACCATAAACCAATAATATCCCAATTAGGGACTAATCAGGCTCCACACTAAACAATCTCCCACTTAGAGAGTGATCTTGTAGCTCCCACTGGGAAGAAATGCCCTAGACTCTATTGTCTTATTTTATTATTTTAGTCATGTACACCAACTGAAGTTGAAGATCATATCAGCTTCCCCCTTGTTATGGCCTTTGTGAACATATCCATTGGATTTTCATCTATGTGTATTTTCTATCCTTAACTGTCCATCATCCAGTACTGACCGAATAAAGTGATACCTCAACTATAAGTGTTTTGTCTTTGAATGTAAGGAAGAATTATTTGCAAGATGAATGACACTCTGGCTATATGTAAAAAAAATAATTATTAACCTGTGTTTTTCTCAATTCTTCCATGAAGGATTGTAGACATATCATCTCCTTTCTTTCCTCTATTGCAGATACATACTCTGCCTTTGTGGTGGATAAATAAACCACCTTTTTCAACTTGGAGATCCAACTCACCGTTGTCTCACTGACAGTAAAAACATATCATGTTATACTTTGCCTGATATCAATGTCTCCTACCAAATCTGAGCCAATATAGCCTTGTAAATCAATACTAGATCCCCCAAAATATAAACATTTGTTGGATGTACCTCTCAAGTATCTAATAATCCATTTTACCTCATTCCAATGCTCCAAACTAGGATGACTCATGTACCTACTAACAAATCCTACAACATGTCCAAATATCAGGTCTAGTGCATACCATGACATACATTAAACTGCCTACAGCTGAAGCATAGGATACCTTGGATATTTTTTCTTCATCCTCGTGTGTCTTGGGACACATCTACTTAGTCAATTTCAAATGCTTAGGCAAAGGTGTGTTGAAATCTTTTACATTCTCCATGGAGAATCTCTGCAACACCTTTTCAACATAATCAGCCTAAGATAGAGTCAATTTTTTGTTCTGCCTATATCTGCAAATTTTCATACCAAGGATTTTTTTTGTTGCCCCCAAATCCTTCATAGAAAATGATTTTTCTAACTGTTGTTTTAACTCTCTTATGTAATCCATGTTAGAGTCATCTATAAGCATGTCATCAATATATAAACATAAAATAATGTAGTTGCCATTATCTAACCTCTTAACATAAACACAATGGTCATAATTACACTTGCTAAAGTCATTCTCCACCATAAAACTATCAAGTTTTAATTACCATTTCCAAGGTGCTTGTTTCAAGCCATATAAACTCTTCTTTAATCTGCACACTAACTTCTCCTTACCCATGACCTCAAATCCTTGGGGTTGTTCCATATATATCTCCTCCTCCAAATTGCCATGGAGAAAGGCATTTTTCACATCTAGTTGTTCCAAATGCAAATCTTCAGCAACCACAATACTTAAAATAATATGAATAGAAGTCATCTTAACAACCAGAGAAAAACTTTCAAAAAAATCAATGTCATTTTTCTATGAAAATCCCTTTACAACTAACCTGACTTTAAATCTTTTCTTACCTCCATCTTCCTCTTTCAGCCTATAAACCCATTTGTTTTGTAAATTATTTTTACCTGTAGGCAACTTGCATAATTCCCAAGTTTGAATTTTCAACAAGGATTCCATTTCTTCTAGAAATCCATCCTCCCACTGAACCTTGGTATCCAACTGCATAGATTCATCATAATATTCTAGCTCACCAACATCAGTCAATAAAATAGAATACTAAGGGAGAGAACCTGTCAAGAGGTCTACTTATCCTTGAAGATCATCTGACATTTACTGGAGATTGTGGTATTTTTTTGTTGTTGGGGATCATGAAGAGCCACTGGAACATCATCTTTAGGAGTATCATCCAGCACTACATAATTATTTTCTTTCTTCTCATGTTACCGCAACTTATCTTTGTATGACACTTTCTCATTGAATATGACATCATAGCTTCTCACAATTTTATGCTTCTCAAAATCTCAAAGTCTATAGCCTAACTCATCAATTCCATATCCAACAAATACAAATTTCTTTGATTTAGCTTCCATCTTGGTTCTATTTTCAGAATCTATATATGCAAATGCTTCACAACCGAAGGTTTCAAGAAAATAATAACTCACCTTCTTACCTATCCATGCTTCCTCTGGGATACCACAACCCAAAGGAGTAGAGGGGCCTTTATTAATTAAATAAACAAAATCTTCTATATTCTCTACCCACATGTTTAAGAGCGGCCAAGCATGCAACCTCATAGTCCTTGCACGCTCCATTATTGTCCTATTCATCCGTTCAACAACTCCATTTTCTTATGGATTCCTTAGAAATATTTTCTGCCTACGAGTACCATTAGAGGAACAATAATCTTCAAATTCTTTTTTGCAATACTCACCACCATTATCATATCTGAGATATTTTAGTCTTTTATCAATCTCATTCTCAACCAAGCCTTTCCATTTTTTTTAAATATTAAATACACCATATTTCTATCTATGAAAATAAATCCGTACTTTCCTAGTTGCATCATCAATAAATGTAATATAATACAAAGATCCACCAAGGGAAGATACTTGAGCTGGTCCCCATACATTTGTATGCAATAGCTCCAATTTTTCATCTTTCTTTTCCTTCCCACTCTTCAAAAAATAAACTCTCTTTTGTTTTCCATACACATAATTTTCACATAAATCCATATTGACACTGTTAGAATTAGTTCCTAATGATGTTTTCATTCATGTTTTGTCACTGATGTCAACATATGTTTCTAACGAGGCAGAACGAACTGGTTACTACTATTGCTTGATGAATGATAGAGGTGTACGGGTGATGTAGAGATCTCCTCTATCTAGGCAACTTTGTTGTGGTATGGCATTAGGTGTCTTCTCTACACCCAAATTGGACCACGAGGGTGCTCTACACCTTCAAAAGGGTTCCTACAGCAACTACAAAACACACACTATCCTCCTAGAGGATACTAATTCTTCTTTCAATGAAGCAACTTCTACTTATTTTAACATAAAATAGGAACCTATATGTTGCGTGGGATGGAAAGGTTCCAAACAATACAAATATCTCCAAAAGAGATGATTAGTAACACTTACAAGTGCCTAAGAAGTCAGACAATAATTTTGGCTTTAGGCCTTCCTCGCTTATAGCCCTACTGAGCAAGTTTTTAGGACTTGGATTAAAAACCTCCTATTAGACCTATCAAACAAAGATTAGATACAGGAACCCTTTATAGAGTTATATTAAACCCCCAAAATCATAGGCTCCCAATCAGAAAGGAGAGTACCTAATGCTTACTACTGTAGGAGGCCTAATATGGCCTAGAAGGGTTGATTTCTTCTAGAAGTCTTCACCAGTCAAACTCATCTGACAAGAAACCATTTGGAATGGTTAAAGGGAGCCCTTAGAGACCAAAATCCACCATTAGATTGAGTTTTTCCACCCCCAAAGTGATGCTGCTACTTCATTCTTCTCTGCCCTGAACCAAGCACATAGAGATGCTTGGCCTAGGGCTTGCAAGTAAAAATAGTAGATCGATTCCCCTTCTTCCCAGCCTCTATAATCCTATATTTCATTGGCCCTACTTTAATTTACCTGAGGGACAAGGAATTTCCATGGTGGAAAGGCAAGTTAGGGCATGATCTTTGAAAACTGCCTATCCAGGAAGGGTTTTTGTGCACCCGAGAGAATTTTGTTTATAAATTTTGATCCTGATCTTAGAATCACTTAAAACCAATTGCATCTACTCCTTAACTCATCCTAGATTTGAATTCATCCACTCATTGTCTTCTTCCAATCTGTACTAGTCCGTACACGTTCAGTTTGCAAACAGAATATAGGGAAAATAGGGAATTTTTATTGATTTCAAAAACAAATTACATCATCCTCATCTTCCACCTACATGAAAGGGATTATGAAGAATTTTCCCAATGGATCCAACTACTTTTTGAAGGTTGTGACCATTGGGAATCATTTACAACATTTTTAGCAACTTTTTACAAAAGTTGCTTTCACAACATTTTTAGCAATGAGCAACATTTTGCATTTCTTGCAAAAGTGCATCTTTCTCTTCACAAGACCTAAGTATAGGATCCTAGGGATCCTAATTAACACAAAACATTATCAAAATCCTAAAAACCCTTCTAGACTATACTAAACACAAAACATGCCAAATGACCATAGTCAAAGCCCAAGGTTTATAAAGACACCAAGGGTGACTAGGCCTTACAAAGTGGCTTATTGAAAACTCTTGAAATGATCTTGAAGACCCTTAGGCATGGAGGCCCTTGGGTGAATCCTTTGAAGAACCTAATAAGATGATTGTTTTGAAGAGTGGAGGGGAGGTTCTCCTGCACCATACTCCCTTGTTTTGAAAACTCAAGTTCCACTTGAGAGTAATTTTTGAACAGAAGTTCCATGCTTGTGAATACACTCTTCACTCATCCATGTGGAATCAATGTCAAGTAGCCCCTTCCATTTAACCAAGAAGTCTGTCAAGTTCTTCTTCCTGGTTTTTTTGACAACTTTGGAGTCAAGAAACTTTTCCAACTTTTCATAAGCATTGTCCCCAAATTTATGAAGTATTTGACAGGGACCAATCTTCCTCATCTGTAGTTTAGTGTGCCCCCTAGGTAGCCTTGCCTTTTTCAGGTATGCCCATACTTGATCTCCTTCTTTGAAATTTGTATATCTCTTCTTCTTATCTATTTATTCCTTGTACTTTGTAGTGTTTTGATTCAGTGTAGCCATGACTTGATCATGAATCTGTTTGATCCATGCAGACAACTCTTCACCCTATGCACTAGTGTTAAAATCACTTGGTAGGTCTCTCAACTCCATGACTCCTCTTGGATGAAGTCCATAGTTCACTTGGAATGGTTTCTTCCCTGTTGATATGTTGACTAAGTCATTGAAATAAAATTCTGCATGAGGGAGGATAGCATCCCAAGACTATCCATATTGTTTTTTTAGACACCTTAGAAGGTTTCCTAATGATATTATTTATAACTTTAGTATGCCCATCTATTTGTGGATGGTATGCAGAACTGAAAGACAAATTTGTCCCCAACTTTTTCCAAAGGGTTCTCTAAAAATGCCCTTGGAATTTCACATCTCTATCTGAGATAATGGATGTTGGAAATCCATGAATCCTGATCACCTCTTTGAAGAACAAGTTAGCAATATGAGAAGCATCATTAGAAACTTTACAAGGAACAAAGTGAGCCATTTTACTAAATCTGTCAACAATAACAAAGATGATTTTTAAAAATTATTTAGTTCTTGGAAGTCCTAGGACAAAGTCCATACTCACATTGTCCCATGGTTTTTTTGGAATTGGGAGTGGTTAATAGAGACCCTGATTGGTCCTAACTCCTTTGGCTCTTTGGAAAATAGTGCATGTCTCCATAAATTTTTTGACATCAGTGGGTAGTTTAGGCCAATGATAGTTTCTCCTTATGAGTTCAAGTGTCTTATCAATCCCAAAATGATCCCCTAATGTGCCATAATATTTCTCTATGATCATATTTTCTCTCATAGAGAATTTAGAAATACAAAGTTGACCCCCTCTAAACAAAAGACCATTTTTCAATAAATATTTTGAATAAGTAGTGTTATATGCATCTGAGAGAGTGGAGAAAACCTTGTAGATTTCACCAAAGTTTGCATCCTCCTTGTATAGGTGCTTGAGGGCATCAATTCCCATGCTTTGAACCTGTATTTATTCAACCAAGATCAGTCTCCTACAAAGAGCATCTGCAACTTTGTTGGAGGTTCCTTTCTTATGATTTATGGAAAATGTGAATGCTTGGAGTTGTTTAACCCATTTCATGTGCCTGCAACTTAACTTGTCTTGACTGTTAAGAAAACTTAATGCATGGTTATCTGTAAAAACAATAAATTCCTTTGGTAGTAAGTAGTACCTCCATTTTTTGAGGGCTTGAACCATAGCATAAAGTTCTAGGTCATATATACTATACTTTTTCTTGGCCTCAATCAATTCTTTAGGGAAGAAAGCCACTGGTCTTCCATCCTGACTGAGGACTGCAGCTATGGCTAGATTGCTAGCATCTATCTCTAATGTGAACAAATTGTTGAAGGTAGGTAGTGCCAAGATAGGATATTGTGCTATATTCCCTTCAAATACTCAAAAGCTTCATCCTCTTGGGTTGTCCACTGTAATTTTATTTTCCTACCACCTTTGATGGTATCAAGTAGAGGCACGCAAACATGACTGAAATTTTTGACAAATTTCCTATAAAAGGTAGCTAATCCATGGAAGCTCCTGACTTCTCCTAGTGTTTTTGGTGTTGGCCAATTTATAATAGCCTCTACCTTTTCAGGATCCATCTTCAAAGTGCCCTTAAAGATGACAAAACCCAAGAATGTCAACTCTTGTTGCATGAATGCACACTTTTCTAGGTTGATGGATAGTTTCTTTTCATGAAGTCTTTGGAGGACTTGTTCCAAGTATCTCATATGTTATTCCTTGGTTCTACTAAAGATCAAAATTTCATCCAAGTAGACCACTACAAACTTTACAATGAAATCATGAAGCACTTCATTCATTAGCCTCATGAAAGTGCTAGGAGCATTACTAAGGCCAAATGGCATCACAAGCCATTCATATAATCCCTCAGTGGTTTTGAATGTAGTTTTCCACTCATCTCCAAGCCTTATCCTTATTTGATGATAGCCTGATTTGAGGTCTATCTTGGAAAAATAACATGCTCCTCCAAGTTGGTCTAGTAGATCCTCTATTCTTGGTATATGGAATCTATATCTGATTGTTATTTTGTTTATTTCCCTAGAGTCTGTGCATAGTCTCCATTTTCCATCCTTCTTAGGGGACAAAACACTTGCGACTGCACAAGGGCTAAGACTCTTTTGTATGAGTCCTTTGGTCAAAAATTCACTAATTTTCTTAGTGACTTTTGCATTCTGATTAGGGATGAGTTTATATGCATCTTTGTTGGGTAGGGAAGCACCTGGAATAAAATCTATCTGATGATATATGTCCCTCAATGGTGGGAGTTCATCTGGTGTGTCTCCTACAACTATTCCTTTATACTTCTGTAGTAGACTCTCTACTTCCTTAGGTACCTCTTTGTGCACTATTTTCTCCTTTGGTTTAAGGACTAGGGCATAACCTACCTCTGAATCTTGGATAGTGATGATCATTTCTTGTTCTCCTGCAAGCATGACTAATTTTCCCTTTGGTTTCTCTTGTTGAGGATCAGGATTTGGGAGAAGATTGAACTTGTGACCATTCTACTTAATCTAATATTTGTTTGTGACTACGTCATGTTTGGCTTGAAGATCATACTACCATGGATGTCCTTACAAAAGGTGACATACATCCATATCTATAACATCACAAAGGACTCTATCCTTATAGTCTTTGATGGAAAAATCTACCCAAGCTTGTTCATTTATAAGGGTTTGTTATTCTTTAGTCAACCAAGAAACATGGGAGGGATTTGGGTGGCGTACTTTCTCCAATTTTAATTTATCTACCATCTCCCTAGATATAAGATTTTTAGTAGAACCAGAATCAATAACTAACTTGCATACCTTTCCATGGCTCTTGCAGTTGGTTCTAAAGAGATTCTTTCTTTGAGGAGGCTCCACTGGCATAGGTGATTGGATTAGGGTCCTCTTCATCATGAGGCATACTCCTTCTTCTCCAGTACAGTCTCTCACATTGTCAGCATCATCTTCTTGCACTAGGTTGGACCTTCTTCACCTTGGTTATTCCATCTATTTCTATATGGACACCTATTGGTGTAGCGGCATGTTTGATTTCAATTATAGCACTTGATTTGTTCATTGTTTCTTCCTCCATTTCTACCCCTACCGTTACCTCTTATATCTCTATATCCACCTCTTGAACTTCTTTCTCCTAGGGTTTTTTCTTTATTGGATTCTCCTTGCGGTCTATTGTTCTATCCTCTTCCTCCAAAGTTTCCTCTTCCTCTATCAATCTATCATTTTCCTCTACCACTTTTTTCATTTCTTCTTCTGAACTTTTCATCTACCTTTAGTGACAATTGATAGCACTAGTTTATTGTGGTAGGGCTTGTTAGGCTAAGTTCATCTTGAATTGAAATTCTTAGTCCTTGCATATATTTAGCAAGATTTACACACTCTGGTTTAGCAATCTTAGATTTCATCACCAATTTCTGAAATTCTTCAGTATAGGTAGAGATATCCATCTCTTTCTGTCTTAGACTCGTCCTCTTCTTATGAAGTTGGACTTCATAATCTTCAGGGACATAATTTTCCCTAAGTAGGGCCATCATTCTCTTCCATGTGGTGACTGGATTCTTTCCTTTCTTCACCCTATCATCTTGAGTGAAGTTCCACCATGTGAGTGCAGAGCCTTTGAGCTTTGGCTTAGCAATCTTCACCCTCTGGTTTTCAGGGATGTCTTCACTATTAGAGAAACTATTTAGGGCATCCACCCAATCCATTGCAACATCTCAGTCCATCTTCCCATTGTATGTAGGCAACTCAAGCTTGGTATCCATGGTCCTCCTCTCCATATATTTTAGAGTCTTCATAAGTAGCCTTTGATTGGTAGGACATTCATCTTCTTCCTGCTCAAGGGGTTCTTCATCACTCCCTTGTTCCACATCTTTAGATTTTCCACCACTTTTTCTATGAAGCTCTTCCCTAAGCTCTTCCATTTTTTGTTTCATCAACTGTGTCTTAGTGTCTCTTTGTTCATCATGCTTTGTCCTTTTCTCTCTAAGGTATCTTACTATCTCTGCATTGGTCATCCTTGTTGACAACCCTCCATCATCTTCTCCTTCCATGGTGTTGGTTTGATTTTTCCCTTAAGGATCTTTGATGCTCTGATACCACTTGATGCAAATCTCTCCTCAATCTAGGAAACTTTGTTGTGGTATGGCCTTAGGTGTCTTCTCTACACCCAAATTGGACCAAGAGGGTGCTCTACACCTTCAAAAGGGTTCATGCAGCAACTACAAAACACACACTATCCTCCGAGAGGATACTAATTCTTCTTTCAATGAAGAAACTTCTACTTGTTTTAACATAAAATAGGAACCTATATGTTGTGGGGGATGGAAAGGTTCCAAACAATTCAAAGATCTCCAAAAGAAATTATTAGTAACCCTTACAAGTTCCTCTGAAGTCAGACAACAATTATGGCTTTAGGCCTTCCTGGCTTGTAGCCCTACTGAGTGAGTTTTTAGGACTTAGATTAAAAAATTCCTAGTTGACCTATCAAATAAAGATTAGATCTAGACACCCTTTACAGAGTTATATCAAACCCCAAAATCATAGGTTCCCAAACAGAAAGGAGAGTACCTAATGCTTACTGTTGTAGGAGGCCTAATTTGGCCTAGAAGGGTTGATTTCTTGTACAAGTATTCACCATTCAAACTCATCTGAAAAGCCACCATTTTGAATGGTTAAAGGGACCCCTTAGAGACAAAAATCCACCATTAGATTGAGTTTTTCCACCCCCAAAGTTTTGTTGCTACTTCATTCTTCTCTGGCCTGAACCAAGCACATCGAGATGCTTGGCCTAGGGCTTGCAAGTAAAAATAGTAGATCCATTCCCCTTCTTCCCAGCCTCTAGAATCCTCTATTAAATTGTCCCTAATTGAATTTCCCTGAGGGACAAGGAATTCCCATGGTGGAAAGGCAAGTTAGGGCATGATCTCTGAAAATTGCCTATCCAGGAAGGGTTTCTGTACACCCGAGAGAGTTATGTTTACAAATTTTGATCCTGATCTTAGAATCACTTCAAACCAATTTCATCTAATCCTTAACTCGTCCTAGATTTGAATTCATCCACTCATTATCTTCTTCCAATTCATACTAGTCCATACACGTTCAGTTTGCAGACAAAATTTAGGGAAAATAGGGAATTTTTATTGATTTCAAAAATAAATTACATCATCCTCATCTTCCACCCACCTTAAAGGGCTTATGAAGACTTTTCCTAATGGATCCAACTACTTTTTGAAGGTTGTGACCATTAGGAATCATTTACAACATTTTTAGAAACTTTTTACAAAAGTTGCTTTGACAACATTTTTAGCAATGAGCAACTTTTTGCATTTCTTGCAAAAGTGTATCTTTCTCTTCACAATACCTAAATCTAGGATCCTAGGGATCCTAATTAACACAAAACATTATCAAAAGCCTAAAAACACTTCTATACTATACTAAACACAGAATATGCCAAATGACCATAGTCAAAGCCCAAGGTTTATAAAGACACCAAGGGTGACTAGGCCTTACAAAGTGGCTTATTGAAAACTCTTGAAATGATCTTGAAGACCCTTAGGCATGGAGGCCCTTGGGTGAATCCTTGGAAGAACCTAATAAGATGATTATTTTGAAGAGTGGAGGGGAGGTGCTCCTGCACCAACAGGTATTGTATGGTTGATTCATAACAAGAAAAGATAGTGATGTGTACAATGATATGTTGTCATCTCATTTCTAAGGTCGCACGGCTTAATATAGTCTATTTGATGAGTTACAAATGTTTTAGTGAAGACTAGGTACTGGACGGTGATAGTGATCTTTGACAGAGTTAGTCTCTATGTTTTGAGTATAACTTACGAGTGATGTGGATTCAAGTTATGTGAGCTTAAGGGATTGCAGAAGACATGTTACGGAATGTTTTTTATGTTTTGCAAGTCGTATGATTGTTGGTGACATCATCTTTGGCATGTATTCTGGAGGAGACCTATTTGGGGCCAACTTCAGAGATGTAGCATGTATTGTGGATTACGAACGTGGATTACAGATCTTGAATTATATCTGATGAATTTTAATTGATGTTTAATTTTTAAAGGTAGTGTGTGTATCTTAGCAAGGGGTTAAATAATTATTTGTATATTGGGAAACCCTAATTGGCCGACCTAATCATTTATTGTAATAGGGTATATATGAGAGATCTTTTATTTTGAAAATATGTATGTATGTAAGAGGTGAATGTGATTGAGCGAAGTGTGGAATCTATGAGTTTGTTTTTCTATTGGATGTAGAGCAGAGCTTGTGATTATGTTACTTCATTGGAACTGACCAAGCAAAGATAGTTGCTATCAGACAGTTCACTAGATTGTATTTTCCTATATACACTTGTATTTTGAACTATAATTCCTAAGGGTGGCTTTAACCTTCTTTAGGTAGTGTTCCTAGGAAGTGATCCCACTATTACTCTCAAATCCTAATAGGGTTTGTCCTTTAATAGGGACTATATACTGTAATGCGTCAATAAGCTCCTAACAGTGCTAAATCTTTTAACAGGGATACTATACTCTCACTACATTATTTGTGGGTGTTAATTCCCTTTAGGGTTTTACCTTTAATAGGGTTTCCTCAACAACAAAGGATTGTGTTAATGTGTTATAAAGTTTAATGTTTAAAAAATTGTCTCGCAACTAATTCCCCCCCCCCCCCCCCCTCTGAGTTGTGTTGGTGGACTGTTATTCCTAAAAATTGGTATTAGAACCACTGGTCCTTATAGAGAAAGTTCAACAGTTTGAGGTTATCCTAAAGATGGCTTACTATAGGAAGGATAGTCCGAAGTTTGATTCTAAAAACTTTGACAGTTGGAAGAACAAGATGAGAACACATTTTCTATGCTTTGGAATCGACTACTTGATGATAACAAAGAATAATGTACAAATGAAGGCTGATGATGAACTAGATAAGGCTAATGATGATGAAAAGAAGGTATTCTCATACAACATGGTCGCAAGAGAATCATTGATTAGTGTGCTTTCTGAAGGTGAATTCATAGAGGTTAAAGATTTGGATTCTGCACATGACATTTGGACAAGATTGGAAGCACTATATGAAGGAGACAAGTTTACTAAGCACATGAAGTTGCAGAATTGGAAGGCAAAGATGGAAATGTTGAAAATGAGAGATGATGAGAATATTAGAACATATGAACAGAGAATTATTGAAGTTGTTATTAGCATCAGGAACTCTAGAGGAACTTACAGTGAGGAAGAAGTGATTGTGAAAATTCTTAGATCCCTGACACCTATATACAAAACAAAAGTGCAAGCTATAGAAGAGATCATACCTTTGATACCAAACTTCAACAGAGAGATGTTGATTGGAAAAATAACTACCTTTTAGGCTGCAGAGCTGGGAGATTCATTACCTAAAGTTGAGTCAGCATTCAAGGTGATTGTGCATAAAAATAAAAAGACTTTAAGGAATTGCAAGCACTAGCAGTAGTGACTTGAGAGAAGAGCTTGGTGAATATGGTAATGAATGGGAATAGATACAGGAAGAAGAAAGAAAGTTAGATGAAATTGTGGCCCTGGTCGCTAGAAGAGAAAAGAGAGGTAAGGGTAAGTTGAAGGAAACCTACCTCTGAAATGTTTTTCATATAATAAGATAGGTCATTTTGCATCTAGATGTCCTACAAGGGTTCCAAAGCATAAATCTAAGTTTTATAAACCTAAGTATTCAAAGGATAATAAATTTTATTATGCTAGTGAAGGTGTTTTTGATGATGATGCTATTGATTATGATGAGATTGGATTTATTTCTATAAAGGATGATAAACCTTTACATGAAAAAAGAGCCTTAGTATCTCATGTTGAAAAGAAATCTAAATGGGTCATAGACAGTGGTTGTTCACACCATATGACTGAAGATAAAAATAATTTTGTTAAGCTAAATAAGTGTGATGGTGGTGTTGTGAGATTTGGTGACAATACTCCAAAGCTTATCATTGGATTTGGATCTATATCTTTGGATGGAAAGACCAATACTAACAATGTATTACTTTTTGATGGACTTAAGAATAATTTGTTGAGTGTTGGACAGCTAGTGGACAAGGGTTATCAATTGAAATTCATTGATGGGAAATGATCTATCAGAAGTAAGTCAGGAGACTTGATCTCATCTAGTACTAAATCTAGAGGTAATTTATTTGAATTAAATACATATGAGGCTTCTTTTTTTGTTGTGAAGGTTGATGACAGATGCTTATGACATAGAATATTTTTTCATGTTAACTTTGATAATATTGTGAACGCAAGTATGACTAATGCAGTTAGAGATCTACCAAAGATTGTGAAACCATCTAACACCGTGTGTAGAGAATGTGTAATGGGAAGCATACTAGAAGCAATTTTAAAAGAAAATCTTACTCAGTGAAAGGAAAGTTGGATCTAGTGCATACAGATCTGTGTGGTCCTACAAGAACAAGATCTTACTATGATGAAAGGTACTTTATACTTTTTGTTGATGAATTTTCTAGGATGATGTGGATTACATATTAAGAGAGAAATTAGAGGTGTTTGACAAATGCAAAATATTCAAAGAAAAAGTTGAGAATGAATCAAGCTTAAAGATAAAATGTTTGAGATCAGATAGAGGTTGTGAGTTTACTTAAGATTTGATCAATACCTACTACGAAGCACATAGAATATACATACAGCCATCTGCTCCTAGGACACCACAACATAATGTGATAGCAGAGAGAAGAAATAGAACAATATTAGATTTTGTTAGAACTATGTTTCTAGAAGGAAATGTATCACATGTTCATTGGAGAGAAGTTGTTGATACTATTGTATATACTTTGAATAGAATTTAGATCAGAGAAGGTACAAGTAATACTCCTTATGAATTATGGTTTAATCATACTCCTACTGTGAAGTATTTTAGAATATTTGGTAGTAAATGCTATATCAAAAGAGATGATGAGATAGGAAATTTTGATGCTATAAGTGATGAAGGGATCTTCCTTGGTTATTCCTCTAAAAGTAAATCCTATAAATGTTTTAATCTGAGATTGAGGAAGATGATTGAAAGTGCTAATGTGAGGATTGATGAAAAAGTTCCAAATTCAAGAGAGAATGTATGACTGTAAGAAGAATACAGAGATCAAGGAGGTTACTACAGATCAACAAGAACCTTTTGAGATATACTATGAGATCAAGGTATGTCAAGATGATTCAAATGATCCTACTAAAATTCTTAAGACTCTGAGGTATGTTAAGAAAAACCACCTGAAGATCAAATTATTGGAGATGCTAATAAAGGAATGATGACAAGATCTAAATTAAGAGATGAAATTTGTTTGATTTCTCAAGTTGAACTAAAATCTACTGATGAGGCATGTAGAGATGAATCTTGGACTAAAGCTATGCAGGAATAATTAGAACATATAAAGAAGAAGAACACTTGGGAATTGGTTTCAAGACCTAAAAACAAGAATGTTATAGAAACTAAGTGGGCTTTCATAAACAAAATGGATGAGGAAGGAACAGTGGTAAGAAATAAAGAAAGACTAGTTTTTAAAGGCTACGTCTCGCAACAAGAAGGCATAGACTTTGAAGAAACATTTTCTCATGTTGCTAGGTTGGAAGAAGTAAGATTATTTCTTTCTTATTTTGCACATATATATTTTAAGGTATATCATATGGATGTGAAATCTACTTTTTTGAAAGGAGATCTAGAGGAAGAGGTATACATTGAGAAACCTGATGGATTTCCTTTGACAAAAGATGAAGACATGGCTTGTAAGTTGAAGAAATATTTCTATGGACTTAAACAAGTACCAAGAGCATGGTATGCAAGACTAGAAGGTAATGCAGATAGCAATTTGCACTTAAGAACTAGTGAAGATGGAATTATAATACTAGAAGTTTTTGTTGATGATATCATTTTGGAGGAAATGATGTCATGAGTAAAAGATTCTCTAAAGAGATGGAAAATGAATTTGAAATGTCAATGATTGGTGAGATGAAATTTTTCCTTGGATTGCAAATTAATTAGAAAAAGAGTGGTATTTTCATTTCTCAGACATAGAAACTATATTTTCTTGGTTAGTTACACTTGTATTTCAGACTGTGAGTCCTGAGGGTGGCTTTAACCTTCTTTAGGCAGTGTGTCTGGGCAGTGAGCCCACTGTTACTCTTGACTCCTAACAGGGTTTGTCCTTTAACAAGGACTATGTACTCTAATGCATCAATAAGATCCTAATAGGGATAAATATTTTAACAGGGATACTATATCCTCAGTGCATCATTTGTGGGTATTAATTCCCACTGGGGTTTTACCTTTAATAGGGTTTTCTTGAAAATAAAGGATTGTGTTTCCATTTACATACTGAGTTGTCATTTGGATGAAAGTTTTGTTTATAAAGTTTAATGTTTAAAAAAATTTCTCACAACTGATTCACCCCCCCCCCCCTCNAAAATTTCTCACAACTGATTCCCCCCCCCCCCCCTCTCAATTGTGTTAGTGGATTGTTATTCCTAACAGATACATTTTAGACCTGGTAAGACTTTCTTTAAATGAAGTAATTTCATGTCTTTTTCACTCATGTTCCCAAGTCTCTTGTGTCATAGTGTTGTTTCAGAATCCACAATGATTATTTCATGTTCTGCCTGCTCAACTAAAAAATTATTCCTAGACATTGAATTTTCTCTGTTACAATTAAAGTAGAAGGAACTGTATGACCTATACAAAGATATAAGGTGTCTAATTTCACATCTTTTTCTACTACTAAGGAACCTTTTGAAATATTCCATTTTTTTTTCATTAAAAGTAATTGTACAACCTTCATCACCTAGCTGCCCTGCTAAAATTAAATTCCTACTCAGCCTTGGAATGTGTCTTACCTCTTGTAGTAGCCAATGATTCTCATTCTTCAAATTAATACTTCTTCCCTTCCCAATAATCTGAAAGGGTTCATTATCTCCCAAATAAACCAACCCAAAATCCCCTTGGACATAATCAAGAAAATAACTTCTATGGGGTGTAGCATGAAATGAGACCCCTGAATCTAGAACCCATGAATCATCAGCATTTTTAAGGCAACGAAGCAAAACATCCTCTTCAGATTTATTACTTACCACATTTTTCTCCTTATTTCCTTCTTGTTTGTCTCCTTTATTTTTCTAAGACCAGTAATCTTTCTTCCTATGACCTGGTTTCCCATAGTACTAGCAATTGTTTGGTCTTCTAGATTAAGACCTCTTTCCCTTTGATTTTTCTTTGTGATTTCCCACGACTTCTAGAATTTCTTCCTCTCTTCTTTGATCTGCCTCTAGTTTCTACATTCAAAACACTACCTGATGTGGATCCACATGAGCTTTTCCTATGAATTTCCTCACTCAGAATAACACCAACAACTTCATCAAATTTTAGGGTATTTGAACTAGAAACAGAGTTACTAATAGTCATTACCAATCCATTCCAGCCTTCAACCAAAGAACATAGAATCAAAAGAGCCCTAATTTCTTCATCAAAATTGACATTAACAGAAGATAATTGAGTGGTAACTATATTGAACTCATTTAAATGATCACCAACTGACCCACCTTCTACCATTTTCATATTAAATAAATGCTTCATAATAAATACCTTATTTGAAGCAAAAGGCTCTTCATATAACTTTGCTAGGGTTTCCATTAGTTCTTTAGTTGTCTTCACTTTTGTAATATTAAATGTCATCGATTGTGTTAGACATAAATGAATACTGCCAAGTTTCTTTTTGTCTAGAATATCTCGGTCCTCTTGAGACATAGTTTCAACTTTCTTGCTTATTCCTTCCAATGGTCGTCATAAATCCTTCTGATAGAGATAGTCATCTATCTTCATTTTTCATAACTAAAATTTATGCCCATTAAACTTCTTTACCCTCGCCTTCCATTACTCCCACTCAATCATGAGACCTTCCTGCAAAGGACAACCAAAAAAAACCAGCTCTAATACCACTTTTTAGGATTAGAAGATAGATATCTTAACAGCTAAAAGAAAATATGATCAATAAAATAGAGAAATAAAACACATACAGAAATAAGGCACAAAGAATGTAAGGTGGTTCACCCAATCTTGGGCTACGTCCACCAAATAGAGAGTCTAAAATTATTATCCAGTAATTTCAACTGATTACAACCTGTGATCCCTTATAGCTCAATACCACTGCAAATGCTACAATACTTCTTCACTCTAGCAAACCTTAACCCTAGTACCATTTTTCTTGTAGAAAAACCCTAGCCCTAAAAATTGCTTGGACGAGTTAACCTAGGAAAATGCTTGACAAGTTAACCCAAAAAGTGCCTAAAACCCACAAATTGGAGAAAAGTGTACAATACTTTCATTATCAGTCACCACAAACCAACAATAATAATGGCAGTGGTTAATGTTATATGTGACAGTATGCTTGGCATTTGATATCACATTACAGTAAGGATCTGATTTAACTGTTAAAAACATTAGCACTTGCCTTAGTATTTACTTTATTACAAAGTAAAGTCATAACCATAGTGTAAAAGGTATTGTGGTATAATGAATGGTAATATTAATTTTTTTGACCTAGCATGAATCTAGATACTCATTATGAGTATCAACAAACAACACTTTTGAAAGGTCTACATTCGAATATGTAAAGGCATTGACATTGGTTGACATTATTTCATTGAAGGCTTTAATAAAACATGAACATGGGGCAATGAAGATGTTTTTTTTGTAAGGCATAAATGAAGGTTGTTTGTTTTTCAAACTTTAAACCCTAGATATGTTAGGGCACAAGCATCAGGTTCTCACAGTGTTGAGATTGGAGGAATTTTGAGTATGACAGTGGTCTTTAGACTTTGGAGCTGAAGGAGAAAGTGGTTGTGATGGCAGTATGGTGCTTATGCAAACAAATATTTTGGCGACCAGTAACATTGTTTTGGTTTCGAGCTTGGAAAGGTATTCAGCATGGTTATTTTTTTTGTTTGTTGATTACTTTGTTGATTAATAGTTGAATATACTACTTGTTATCGGGCATTTGTTAAACACCCTTAATAGGGATTGATGGTTTTTAAAGAGAGTTGTTTGGTATACTATTATGATAGTTTTCATTTTTTGGTTTTTAAAAACCAAATGGTAATATAGTTTTTTTGGAAAAAGATATAATAAGGGTTTTATTTGATGTTGATAAGAATGGGGTCTGTGTGAAAAGAGGAGTTGGTGTTTTTCAAGATATTTTTATGTAAAGGGTTTTAGTGTATATTCTTGACAGTTCCATTTAGATATTTTATTAGTCAGCATAATGTGATTTGTATACATAGTCTAGTCACATTGCTTTAGGTAGAGAACTGTATAATGTTGCATGCACATTATTGCTCCATCTCAAGGATAGTGAGATTTTCAAGTAATGTTTTAAATTGATACAGAGATGATACTATGTTCTTTGTATTATGAACTATGTTGTGATTTTGGTTGCCAATGAGGCATATTCTCTAATTCTTTGAGAAGAATGGTTTTCGCTAGTGAGGCATGTTCATCTCTCAAAGAGAAAATAGAAGCTAGTGAAGCTCTATAAACAATGAATTATTTAAATAAGCTAGTGAGGCACATTTCGAATGGTCTTTCATTCCTATGAAGGTTTTCCACTCATGAAAAAAATTGTGCTACAATTCTTGTATGAGCTCTGTTGATCTTTATAAGTTGTTTTATCTGCACCATTTCATTTGATGATGTGTGTTGTTGTTTATGGTTAATCTATTATGATAGCATTATTGCTAGAAAAGAGTTTTTGGAATTAAATTATAGAACATTGATTCTCCTCCCCCCCCCCCTCTTAGTGTTCTTTGTACTCCAACAATTAGAACATCATTCGAACACTCATCTCTGGACCTCTACCAGCTTTCACACATTAAGCAACACNCCCCCCCCCCCCTCTTAGTGTTCTTTGTACTCCAACAATTAGAACATCATTCGAACACTCATCTCTGGACCTCTACCAGCTTTCACACATTAAGCAACACATCACTTCATCAAGTTGGTATCAATACAAATAGCAATTTGACAACAATGACAATACTGAACACATATTGCTAATAGAGTTAACCAAATTAATCAACCTTAGAAGAAAGATGAAATATAATTAAATTAATTACATGGATGAATAATAATTAAATAAATAATGAATTATAATTAGTCATGAAAATTGGAAAGGTGGTAAATTGTAAGAAATAATTAATTAAATATGTACCTAATTAAGTATATAGTGGATGACCAATTTTAGGGTATTTATGGTTTTGCCTCTTTGATATGACATCGTGACTATAGAAGTGGTGTCAAGTCAAAAGAAAAAAATGATACTCCAATCAACTTAGAAGGAATAATTGAAGGTGAAGCATGATGGCCCCTAAGGGTCATCTTATAAAAAGTAGCCAGATGATTTTTTGAAAAAGAAGTGGAGGCTAACAATGAATAGAAAATTGAAATAAATAATAATGGAAGAAGAATGGGGAAAAGAAGAAAATAGAGAAATGCCAATAGAAAAGGGTGAAAACTATGAGAAGAATCAAATACTAAGCCTTTAAATGTGGCTAGGGGAGCCTATTAAATAGGCCTAAGAGGGAAATATAGGTTTATTTGCATCCTCACATTCTAGAAGACTACAGCCTTCACTATGTAGAGGAGCTTGGTGGAGCTAGTTAATATCTCACACTATACCCATCGTGCAAATTAAGTTAAACAATATGCATAGCTAGAGAGCTCAAGAGCACCAATGTGCATTGAAACTTAGGTCCTTGGGTTAGTCTAGGAGGGAATAAATATGGGTAGTAGGAAACAATGTGTATTAATCATGGATCTATCACGTGTGTAATGGTATTAGCACTTACAAGACCAGGTTTAG
The DNA here is from genome assembly GCA_018584345.1 of Thuja plicata. NCBI lineage: Eukaryota > Viridiplantae > Streptophyta > Pinopsida > Cupressales > Cupressaceae > Thuja > Thuja plicata. The sequence goes on along the minus strand of MU223183.1, from coordinate 1,640,064 downwards.
AATTTCCTTGACGAAAGTCACAAAGAAAAAGCACACTTATGTAGCATAAGCTTTGCTTACATAAAGTAGCACTTGAAAAAGGAAAAATTTTGATGGAAGAAGGTTTGGCTCGCAGGAAGAAGACTTGGATGCAACAAAACATAAAGTGGCTGAGTAGATGAAACATCTTTCTACATGAGTGTCTGAATACCAGCATGGAAATAAAGAAGTTTGTCATGGGCAAATTTCAAACTGCCATGTGGTCTAATAACATGGGTCAGAAACAGACGCATTATATAGAAGTGTTCAACCCTTCCCATGAGCATGGAGATAAGGCTTACCTTGGCGCAGCTATTAAGGGTAAACCTAGAGTGTTGGTGGCACAGCTGAGGATGGGCTCACATCATCTCAGATGCGAGACAAGTAGATGGAAAAGGCCCAAAGAGGAGTGGGAGGAGAGGATTTTTATATTCTACAAAAAAAGTGTGATTGAGACCGAATGGCACTTTCTCTTTGAGTGCGTGACATATGTTGACATTCGGGCTCAATACGAGGACATCCTGATTGATGGCAACCTACCCAATTTATTTAAGAAGAATAAGATCAAGTTGTGTGTGTATGATTAACACCTTCATGAAATTAGGATAATAAGAAACAATTATATGGAAATAAAATGCTATTTAATCTAAGAATTGAAGCTAAAAATCCATATCATCTCATGGTTATCTATCTAAGCTGTGTTAAGAAAGCTCTCATTCTTAATCTCTCTCAAGGACAATCCTAGAATGAGAAATAAATGATAAACAATGCTCAAATCTAGCTTAAAATGCTCCAAGATATGTTATAAAACTAACAAATGCTTCTAAACATGATATACTAAATGCTATGCAAACGCTGAAATGCTCTCAAAAGCTCTCAAATGCTCTCCAAATGCCTATAATAAAAATGCTTTTGCTCTTGAAATTCTTGGATCCCAAACACAAAGGAAATGGCTTGTATTTATAGCAATTTCCCAAGGGTAGGGGGTAGAGTGAGTTGATCATGATCAAACTTTGGTTAAGTCAAAAGCTTTGAGGTGTTCTCAAATGGAGGGAAAGTTGGTTGGTTGTCTCAAAGAAATTAGGAATTAAATAACTCAATCATTTAATTAATTTAGCCATGGAAGGGTGAATGGGTTGGATTTGATCTTTTTGATTTGAATTATACAATTAATGGATTAAAATCAATTGCATAATTTGATTAATCCCTTTAGGCTTGAATTTAATTATTTAATTTCATGATTATTTAATATTTTAATTTGATTTGATTTTTGTCCTCTTGATTTGATAAATGTCCATTTGATTTGATCCATTTTAATGTATTGCGATGAGATTTTAAGGAATTTGGCTGAGATTTATAGTTTTGAATTCTTTGAGATACACCTGGTCAATTTTAGGTGTCTACAAATGCCCCTCTTTGAATTGATGTGTGAAGTGCATTGATTCAAAGAAAGCTTGATTGTCCTGATCATTGATTTGATACTGGTGAACTAATTGACTGATATGAAAACCTTATATGAAACTCTGATATGATGCCTTGATATGAAACCCTGATATGAAACCCTGATATGAAACTCTGATATGAAACCCTGATTGATAAATTTTGATTTTATGTCTCACTGATAAAGTTTGAAATTTTAATGCCCCAGATTTGATATAAGATATAATGTAGAATCCTAGTTAGATGATATGATGATGCCCCCTGGGAAATGAAATCATATTGATCTTAGGTGTGAAAAAGGTGATGAGCTATGCTGATAGAATAGATCCAAGATGATTGCATTTCTGATAAACAATGATGCTGAAAGATGTCGAACAAATGCCCTAGCGTGCAAAATATGCAGATTTGGTTTGACTGGGTCAAAAATCTCACAAAATAGGGTAAAATAGCTTAAATAGGTTGAAAAACCCAAATTTACTATTCATTTTCATTTTTTACTATTGATATTTTGCTCTAAACCTCTGAAGATTGACAGCGATGGTGGTCCCCATTCGAAAGGATAGCTTCGAGCGAGCGCGCCGATATCAGAGACCTCCTAACTATGGGCCTCTGATGAGTGGTTTGAACCTTCCTAGTGCATTTATTGCTCTTTAAATAGCATTTAATACATGATTTTAATGCTTTCTAGGTAAAATTTAGTGAAAATCCGCGTAGGATAGATAAAGAGCCGCTTAGGGCCTAGAAAAGCCGCCTCCGCGTGTTAAAAAGTTGTGTAGGAGCAATCCTTAGCCGTGTAAGAATTAGGGCAAATTGCAACCCAAATAATCAAAAATCTGCCTAGAAAACCCTAATTTTTAAAAGCCGCGTAGGACTTTAAAAGGCCGCCTAATTAGCCAAGCATCGCCTCTGAGGATTAAAGTGCCGCATTTAATGATTTAAATGTCGTGGGGCTTGAAAATCCGCGTATACTAATTAAAGTGCCACCTACCATGAAGTTTGAAATTTGAGATAGAAAATAGATGAAGTCTTTTTGATCGATCGTCCAAATAACTCAATTAGATTTCAAGCTAGAAAATGTTCGTCCAGATTGTCACTTAGTGTGTAGGATATTAGAAAAGTCATATTGATGAATGTTTGATAGGTCAATCGGATTTGATTAAAAATGATTACAAATTATCCTTGTGTCTCACAATATAGAGGTTAGGAGCAATAAGTTGATGTACTCAAGTTAGAGAAAAGATAGATTTAATGTGTTTGATTGACACAGAATGGTTCACCAATAGAAACACTAATATGATTCACTTTGTTTCAAAATGTAGGAACATTACTGCAAGTTGCGGGTACTGGGTGTAGTGTCTTGGATTTTTTATTTAGTTGATGAGCTTGTAGTGCCTGAGCGTAGACTATTGAGACATGTGGTCTCAATTTCCTTCTAGATCTCTCTCGGTTTCAGCTGAACCGAGGTCTTTTGATAGCTATGGCAGAGCGATGGCACTCTGACCATAATACATTTCATCTACCCCTCAGCAAGATGACTATCACACCCGAGGATGTTTATAGATTATTGACGATCCTGACTCATGGAGAACGGGTGTATTATGATTCAGTTTATGATAACAGTGTATGCAAACATGTGTTTGGAGATAACACCATTGTGGACGATTGTATTACTTGGGCACAGTTTGCCTCTTTTCCCACTTTGCCAGCATTGTTAGGAGTGGTGATTGGAGGATTACTTCTTCCAGATAGGAGAGGACATGGCTTTGCAGTCAGATGGGGCCAAATATTGGAGGATTTGATTGCACATCCTTAGAGATTTGATTGGGGCTCTTGTATATTAGCTCAATTGTATCATGATCTGCATGAGGTTTTTTATAGGCACAGTGTAGCTCTTTCTATAGGTGCAGTGGTATTACAGTTGTGGACCTGGGAGCATATCCTTATTACGAGACCAGTTTCAGCACAAGTGCGGGTCTGTGGATATCCGTATGCATTTTTACATGATGGCATGGTTTTCCAGCATCGTCTGGGCAAGGTTGACTTTTGGAGACAGACTATAGATGATATAGATCAGGTTGTATGGAGACCATATCTACATTGTGAGAGCTAGCGAGAGGATGATGATGAGCTACCATATATGTTTTCTCCTCGATGGATGATTGGTCGATCACCATTAGTTATTGAGAGATTTTTATTTGGGAGAGTTCTCTGTCAGTATGGCCGAGTTCAGGACATGCCTCAAGGTATGGCTATTTATGCCAGGGTACAGGTCGAGAGATCGATGTGGGGGGCATAGGTGGACTATCAGTTGGCCTGTTTATAGATAGATCAACTAGGTTATGCTATGTGGGATATGATGACACATGTTGCAGATGCAGGCATGTCAGCTGAGTATTGAGAGTGGTTCATGCGACATTGTTTTGTCACATTCACAGATCCAACAGAGCCTATTCCTGATGTGGATGAGCTTTTAGATGATGATGGAGATGATGGAGATGATGGCGATGATGGTGATGATGGTGGGAGACCTCATAGATAGAGGGTTCAGAGGGCACCTAGGGCACCTTGAGTACAGAGTGCTACAGGACTGCGGATGAGAGGTGGGCATGTCAGAGGCCAAGGTAGCATATTCAGGTAGCCTAGACAGAGATTAGCACAGGCACAGGTACCACAGGGTCAGGCTCCTTTGATAGTTGGTGCAGATTGGGCCAGACAGAGACACAGACGTGTTTAGGTGGCCAGACAGGTTCCAGTGCATGGATAGATTCCATAGGTTGATCCACATAGCAGCATGACATCGGTGATACCGTAGGTACCATTAGCACCACAAGAACTACAGGCTCCTCCAACATCACAGGCACCTCCAGTTCCTCCCATTATGGATGGTTTAGTGTAGGATGTTCAGGGTTTACATGCAGGGATGACTGCAGTGACTGCTCGATTAGATCAGGTTTCTACTATGTTATAGTAGTTTCTGACTACTTTGGCTCAGTTACCTACCAGTGCAAGCACTAGTCAGGCACCTCCTAGTACACAGGATAGAGCAGGTGATAGGGATCCTGATGGTGCAGGGGGTTCAGGCACAGCTATAGCTGGAGATGGATCAGGTGCCCTTGCTGGTTCATGAGATAGATTCGGGATCCATGATATCTTGATATTACATTGATGATGTATCATATGTATATTATTTTAATCAGGATTTTGATGTATGGATCATTTTGTTGATGTACCTTTGATGTACTGATTTATGTTATAGACATTGGTGATGGACATTTATCTATGATGATCTTTGATTCCTCCTTTGATGATGTTATGAGATTTCGTATTATGCATATCTATATGGTTCTATGATGCATTTAGTTCTATTATGCTATGGATGCAATGTCTTAGAGTAGGACATAGATAAATGGATGCAAATGATGTTAATGCAACTTATTTCTATATGATTTTTTGATATAACAATGTATGGATTATGCAATGCAATGGATGCAATACTTAGTGCTATGATAAATGAATGCAACTACCTTTTTTTATTTTTGGATGTATGCAATTTTAACTTATGATATGCAATTCTAAATGATACGGATAAATGAATAATGAATAATGTTTCTTTTCTTTGCTTTTCTCTTGATATGAATATATAATGAATAATGATTAATGATTATGAATGCAAAGGAAAATCTCATAGTTGATGACTTGAAACCATTAAATTGATGAAGTGTTGTCAACTTTAATTCCCCCTTTGTTCTTGGAAAATTGCTAGAAACGCAAGCCATTTTAAAACTAACTTGGAGAATGCAATTAATCTAACATGAAGATGCAATTAATCTAACATGAAGATGCAATGCAACTAATTGTCCTTGAGGTTTTCGAAAGAAATGCAAACTGATATATATATTAATCATAGAGAATTGTGGAACTAGGAGTCAATACAATCCTTACTGGTGTCACTGCGACCATAAGAATATGAATATGACTTTCTCTCATGTGGTAACCCTTTCTACGAAGCCAAGTACAACCCTCACTAGTTGAATGACCAACTATGGGAGTATGAATACCGGTTTAATCAGATTCAATGTTGCAAGTGGATGTTGGTATTAAGATATGGAAAATCTAAATAGCCAAGGTATCCTTTTGCGTGAAGAAACAAAGGTTAACCCTCCTTCCCATATGAATATCCTCTATGGTTCTTTCATGACCATGTCCTTAGACTAATTCACACAAGTTAAAGAATCTTCCTCAAAACAATCACTTAGAAGCTTAAGAAAACATCATGTCTCTATCATTGCCAATCTAGTCAAAACATCATCGATTAGATAAAAAGAACATGACTCGAAAAAAAAGGTTAATGAAAAACTCATCAAAAATTTCTAAGTGTTTGTGAAATGTATCAAGATTTTCCAATAAGAATTCCAGACAGTCTGATCATTTAGGGTGTGTCAATTTTTAATCCTAATAAAATAAGTCAATGAAACTCAAGGATCATGTTATGCGATCGAACTATTTAGGGTTGAACAATGATATCCATCAAAGGTTCCAAAAATCTCTCTTCTGAATCTAAAAATATACTTTTGATGTGTGACCAAGATGTTGCACTATTGAATCTGAGTGGTACCAAAGATTTATGATGCATGCCCCCAAGTGATAAATGTGACCAATGTGATACTTAGGGCAACTGAACCTAGAATGCGACAAAATGCAGCTCTAAGACTTTATTAGGACGATGCACAAATGATGGATGCAATGAGGATATGGACAAGTGAGATGATGAAACACAATATATAAAAATGCAACTAGGAAAGACCTAAGGGACAAAAGGTGCCTGTTTCCAGGTTTTCACCTCTTGGGATTATTTCTCTTTTTCTCTTTTTTTCTTTTTTCTTTTTTGGCTACCAATGGTGCCTATTGCTAGGTTTTCACCAAGGCACTTTTTTATCTTTTTCAAATGTTTTTGGCTTTTTGAACTTTCTGATTTTTTTGTATTTTGATCTTTTCTCATTTTTTTGGTATTTTTGGATTTTTCCATGTACAAAGGTGATGCTGACTCATCTGATACTTTCAACTTATACTCTTTCCGCTGATACTCTTTCCTCTGAATCAGGTGTGGAACCTCTTAAGATGAATGCTATTGATAGGTTCTTGCAATTCATCCCCTTCACAATAATCCAATTTGTAGGTCCCCATTCCAAATGAAGAAACAATGACAAAAGGACCAAACCAATTTGCTTCCCACTTTCATTTCTTTTCTCTATCAGCCTAATTTTTTGGATTTTCTCTCAATACTAGATCTCCTACTTGAAAGGTTCTTGGTTTGATATGCTTATTATAGTTCCTTGAAATGCAATTCTGATACACTATCAAATTATCATAGGCTTGAGTTTGATGTTCCTCCAACAATTCCAATTGTTGAAGGCGGGCAACTCTATAATCTTCATCCGTTATTAATCCATGCAATGAGACTCTTAGGGATGGTATTTCAACTTCTAAAGGTAGAACAGCTTCGGCCCCATAAACCAATGAAAAATGTGTAGCTCCTGTTGGGGTTCAAATACTAGTCCTATAGGCCCATAATGCTGGATTGATTTGAAGATGCCAATCCTTTCCTGACTTGCCAACAAATCTCTTAAGGATTTTAAGGATGTTCTTGTTGGTAGCTTCTGCTTGTCCATTACCTTGGGGATAGTAAATGGATGAAGAGTGATGTGTAATATGGAATGTGTCACAAAGTTCATCAACATCTTTGTTCTTAAACTATTTTCCATTATCCGTGATGACGGCGTGAGCAATGCCATATCTGCAAATGATATGATTTAGGATAAACATGGAAATTTGCTTCCCTGTTGCAGTTGATAAAGGGACAGCCTCAACCCATTTAGTGTAGTACTCTATTTTCGTGATTATATACTTGTGTCCATTTGAAGAAGGTGGATAAATCATGCCAATTAAATCAAAGCCCCATTGATAGAATGGCCATGGTGTGACAAAAGGGTGTAATTATTGTGCTGGTGCATGAATCAGGTCTCCATAGTATTGACATTTTGCACAAACTTTGACATATTGACAAGCATCTCTTTCTAAGGTTTTCCAAAAGTACCCCATACGTAGGATTTTCTTAGCTAGGTTTAAACCACTCGAATGTGACCCAAAAATATCCTCGTGGACATATTTTAAAGCTAATTTGGATTCATATTCCTCTAGACATCTAAGGAGTGTTTCGTCAAGACCTTTACGATACAATGTGTCAGAAAGGATGGTATAACGGGCCACTTGTCTTATGAAATTTTTCTTTTGAGCATGGGTTTGGTCTATAGGTAGGGTTTGATCTTTTAGGTAGGCATAGATGGGTCCATACCAAGGTGAGTCATGTCCATTCAAAAGAGAAATAATTTGGGTATCATGTAGGTCAAATGTTGGTTTAACCAATTCTTCCACCAAGAATTCATACTTTTCATCTTGATCAGGCATTTGAAGTAAAGATGCCAAGGTAGCCATTGCATTCGCTGCTCTATTCTTATCTCTTGGAATTTGGTCAAAAGTGATCAAAGCAAAGTACTTTTTTCCAATCATCCACCAATTTCTTGTAAGGCATCAGTTTTTCATCCTTAGTATTATATTCATCATTAACTTGATTAATGACTAATTGAGAGTCCCCATAGACTTGTAATTCTGTTACATTCCATTCCAAGGCCATCTTGATTCCTATGACCAAAGCTTCATACTCTGCTATATTATTGGTGCAAGGGAATAATAACTTGTAAGATTTTGGGATTGTGTAACCTTGTGGTGTAATCAAAAGAATGTATGCTCCACTACCATTTTGGGTATAAGATCCATCAAAGTATAAAGTCCATGTCTTAGCTTCTACATTCACAATTTCAGAATCTGGGAATTCCACTTGCATAGGATGTGTAGATTCTTGAGGATATTCA
>MU223183.1:1583305-1596094 GCA_018584345.1 Thuja plicata | reverse complement strand
TTATGACAATTGCCTTTGAAAATCATCATAATTCATGAATTGCATATTACAACATTTTACATCTTCCTCTTCCCTAGTCTAGTGAAAACTTTGGGAGAGATTTTAAATTTCTAATAATCACATTCGAATTTTTGATACTAATAGTATGATATTTCATATTTCATCATTATTAATGATATTATGATAGTGATAAAATTAGTTGTGTAAGTTCTCAATTCTGGTCTCCACTCCCAGACCCCAGACCCCCTCATTGAAATCAAATTTCTTATATGACAAGAGATCCCATTAACTAGTGGGGATTTGGGAATGGAGATCCCAATGGGATTGAGGGGCAGAGAGGGCAAGCTGCACAAGGTGTTAGATGTGAGAAAAACTCAGTGGTACTTTTTGGCTTGATTCGTCTTTCATCTATATTCTGTCCCACACGACTTATCCTTCTCAAGCATCAGACCCAGATTATCACTGAATAAACATAGGTCAATAGGGACATCAGTAGTTGCAGTCATGTGTACATGTCCTCAATGTAGATATGAGCGCCACAAATGTCACTTAAAATTATCTCCATGGTATCGAATAGAATTGTACAGGAGTTGCAAGTATTATGAGACCTCGTTATTGAAAACAGACAGATAATATAATATATAGGCTTCAATTATATTCATATTATATTATAACAATTCAAAAGTAAATTGTGGAGAGGTATTTTAACCAACAGTTTGTTCCCTTTCTCCTAGTGAAGGGCTGGTCAAAGCAAGAAGAAAGAAAATCCAATCAAATGGGCAGAGCCACCAGCAAACAGGAATGAACTCAACTTTGATGGAGCCTCAAAAGGAAATTGAAAGGCTAGAACAGACAAGATCTTAAAGGATCACTTCGAGAATCCTGTCCTTACTTTCTATGAAGCGCTTTGATGTGCCTCAAATAAAGTTGCTAAAGCAAAGGCTATATAGAGAGAACTAAAACAAAGGCTATGTAGAGAGCTGTAAATTCTGAATGAGAAAGGTTGGTTCAAGATCACAGTTTACAGAGGAAGGTGAAATTCATCCTTAATAACTTAATAAGACTTGTCATTTTCCTATGAATCTTCATTCAGTTACCAGTTTAGTGGGAGATTACTGATTAGCAGTTGGTATTTTCTGGTGGATTTGAACCACAGTTTTTTCATCATTTATCTATGGACTGGTGGTTCATTTTTATTATTTTTACCTTAACAAAGAAAACAGTTGGTATTTTCTGTGGTGGATTTGACCCACGGTTTTTTCATGCTTTATCTATGCACTGGGAGTTCCTTTTTATTATTTTGACCTTAACAAAGAAAACAATTTGTTCTATAATTCTATTTTATCTTCTAACTAGAGAGGCATTATGCTATCATGGACTAGTTAACCTCGTGAACTACAATCTGCATGAATTCAGGCAGGTGCACTGATAAAGCTAAAATTTAAATATATGAAAATTATTGAAAGAAATCACAAAGCAGCTATTATTCCAAGAATATTCTATATATAGGTTACACTAATATATAGGTTTTGCATTTGCCTACACACACAAGGATGGATCCTAAAAGTGATGCCCCTAAGGACATTTCCAGCCGTTCTGTCCCCAAGATGTTTCAGGAACACAGGGATGGCTACAAAAATTCAGGAACCCACAATCATTAAAAAATTCAGGAACATTTAAGGAACACCAAAATTATTGGAACGTACCACTGACCATTCCCAGTACAGCCAAGGAATGTCTAAACATCCCCTACAACCCAGCTAAAAAAAGAAAAGTAAGAAGCGTAAGGCAAAAGCTGCTGCAAATATTTATTTATTTTTTGTACTCGGCTGTGTCTTTCAGCTCATTATCAGTGTAAAGTATTAGAAAATAGGAACTCTAGATATTCAATGGTCAATGGTAGATTTGACAAAGATCATTTTAATTAGGTCCACAGGAGTTCAGTCAAAGAATGAAATCTATGCTCTGCCCTTGGATGTAATGTGTCAAACTGTCTTAAATATCTGAGATTGTGTTATCTTTGTTATTACAGACAACTGATGTTGTGATTCTCTCGTTTATAAAATATGAATATTCATGTTCAAAATAACAATAAGACTGATGATAATCAAATTTTGCCTTGGATACTTGAATAGATAGTCCAGATTCAACTACTTCACATATTTAGGACATGGCTTGATGAGAAGTGCTTGCTGGAAACATGCATCATCTACATAATTGAGGGATCCTTTATCAGCACCACAAAGTATGACTGATCTATAGTTAATTTTATATTATCTTTTTAAAACCAGATTCAAGTCTGAATATAAATATAAATATACTGAGGTCATGCATTTACCCTATGATAGTTGTAACTTGTAGAATTTGGGAATTCTGCTGTAATCGTTATATGCTATATTTACACATTGGCAATGAAAACAATGAAATTTTGTTAATTTGAGAGTTAACTCATATGATTTCTCAATGCAGCTCTATAGGTAAGTAACATGGTTCTATTATATCTATGATGAATGTGTTGCATATGCAATTATGAATAGGAAAAAGAATCTATTAGAACTATTTCAATTGTCGTCCCCTTAAAATAGGCCTCCCATCCCCCCACTATTTTGGAAAGGTGTCTTGCCATCTCCATCCTAGAAACATCATTGAACATAGTTATTTGTGTATAGGTCTAAGCATGCATACACAACAAAAGATGTCTTGCAGTAATACTTGAGAAATAGAACTGGTTAAGGGGATCAACTGTTTCCAGCAAGACCCTGTTCAACCATAGAATGCTTGGGAGTGTTTGCTTGTCAATGTATAATAAATGCTAATTCTAGAGGCTGTTCAGGTGTGCACTCATCCAAAAAAGGGAAAACTTCTGTACTCTGGATGTGAGTCAATTGGCAAGACTTGAGTTTACCACTGAGATTGGTACATGAGGTCAAAACCCCAGAGTAAAAAATTTGAATGTAAGGTAAATGAAAAATGATTCTCTTGTCACTTCAACAAGAGGGGTCTCATACACCAAATTCGTCTCTTTTGGCAATGACCCAAAAAACGTATTCCCATTTAATATTCCATAGAATATAGAGAAAAAGATTCTGCTAAGGAGATCAATATAATTGTAGAGGCATGGTCATTTAAGAGAAAGGAAAGAGAATAGAATCATCCACTGTATTCGAAGTTTACTGGAATATATCTTGGTAAATACAGAAAATAATCTTATTGATCAAAGCTTACATTCAAAGAATGTTTCAACTGTTCAATTTCCTTTGCCTGAGCCTCAGAAACTTTTTCAAATTCATGACAGTGGTCTAATGCACCCAACATTCGCTGTCTTTCTTCTTCTAGCTGTACTTTTGCAATATAAATATTGTCAGGACAAAACAAAGAGCTTAAAGGTGAGATGCTTGTTTAATATAATAAAAAATTATTGTGAAATACATGAACACCAAATCTTGAAAAATGAAAAATAGACACAACCTGAGCCTCAAGCTGCTGGATCCTGTCCCAAGATCTCTGTTCTGTGAAAGCACGGAGCTCACGTTCTTGTTCCAACATTTCCATTAGCTGATATCTTAATTCAGCCATTTCCTGAGTCAAGTCCTCTGCTTCTTCTTTTGCCTTCTTTTTCTCTTCTCTGAGCTCCTCCTGGGGTCAACATCTTTGGGTCAGAGTTGGACAAGTCATCTTTTAGTTAGTGAATTTTTGGAGCATTCGTCAATATTGATTTCAATTTTAACATTCCATCTTCTAAGGAAACATAATTTACTCCTTTATAGGAAAATGGGACCAATATATGTACTAAAAGTTTTTGTAGTTACTGCATGGTACAGACTTTTAATTGGCAAACTGTAGCTTGCAATTGAGATAGTTGCTGAACCATGCTCCCAGGTTCTTCAATAGATTTCTCCTCCATGTTCTTTACCATCACCAGTTTGGAAAGTAGAGTCTCAATATCTTCATTGCTCGTCAAAATATTACTACAAAGCCAAGTTAATATTTTCAATCAATATCTTGTTTAAAATTTACAACAAAATGTGTAAGATCCTTAAGCCATTTCACTGTTCTGTTCCAAAAATATTTACTCAAAAGTAAAATCAATTAGTAATCTTGCTGATTAAAGGATATATCCTGTTTTGTATCATGGTTAATGGCATCTGAACTACTGTGTTTTACAGCACATGACAATATCAATCTGAGAAACAAAGAATCGTATCCCAACAAGACAGAAAACAGTCAATTTATTCCAACAATATGTCTTGAGAATTCAGAGATAACTGGCCAATAGATAGGAATGCTACTGCCAGCTATGCTGGGAGAAAGTTGCAAGAAACGAAATATTACGAAGTACTGAAACCAATGATTTTACAACCTGTATTGTATGTCCTCTACTAGTTTGTCCCCTGTCATATCAGTAACACTCGTATCACATTCTGTGCCATTGACATGTTCAAAAGCCTTCGATTTCCTCAACCACTGATCAAGGTGTTCCTGAAACCTATGGTGAAAATCATTTGTTTTTGCCTCAGCCTTTTGCAAGTCTTGTTGCAATTGTTGACTTTCATTTTGCAGAAAATCAATGGTCTGCTGGGCCCTCTGGAGCTCATCTTCAAGGCTGTTGATCAACCTTAGATTCTGCTTCATCTCTTCACCTTGTTCTTCACTGGCACTCTTGGTAGAAATATACTTCTGCTCTGCCTTGACTAGTTCTTGTCTAATAATCTGCATTTCACACTCAAATTTCAGAGAGTTTTCCAAAATTCTCTCTTCCAGCCTGCTCAGCACATTGTGCTTTCTTTCTAACTCTTGTTTTAAAGCTAAACGATCAGCTTCAGATTTTGCAAGCTCTTCCCTCAAATGTTCGACTTTTTCATGTAATTTATCTGAATCTGCAAGCTTCATTTCAAGACTGTGTGCATGCTGAACTGCTACATTTGCATGTACATTCTTCATTTCTATCTCCTCCTGCAAATGTCCTGTAATCCAGAATAACGGTAACCATGTTATAGAGCTAATTGGAAACCAGTACTGGTACTTAGGCACATTTGCTCCTATACAAAGAGGCAAAGTTTAACATTGATCCAAATAAATCATATTGAAAGTAAAGTCATATTTTACACAGATTTATGGTGACTTGAAAAGGAAAGCAATTTTCTAAGCAATGTTAATTAAGTGTGCAATTGTACCAGCCACAACCGTGGCAATTACACTGCATAGTCGGATTAGCATTTGAAAATGAATTAAGTCCTGAATTGTAGTAGCTAGGTCTAGATCAGATATGAAGTCAGAAAGTTAGCTGATATAATCACTCAACATATAATTAAACAAAAATGTAATTATATAAATCACAATCCAATTATTGTCAAATATCATATCTGCCAACATATTTGTTATTCTCTCAAAGTAATTGAATATTACGGACAAGATAAAGAAACTTGAGTAAAAGTTTTACAACAAGGCCAAGTGATATTAGAGAACTTGAAAACTTCCAAGGTGAATGAACGGCTCTGCTTTCACTACAAAAATAAGATAAAGCAAAGGAGCTTTGGAAATGCAACACTCACAAAGTTGTTTGATTTCTTGATTATATTGGATCTGTACAACGGATGTAAAGACTGTGACAGTTCAATAAAGAGCTACAAGGAAAGCAGGTCCATCGAATTGAGTAGACATTTACAATCAATATATCATTCAGGTAAGTTTTGAAACATTCTATGAAATTCTCTATGCTCAACCTGGTATGCACCTTTATTGCAAAGGAAGGTGATAGCATTTTAATTTGTCCTCTTCAGGACAATGCAAAATGGAACAGCATGTAAGGATTAACCTTTCTTTAAATTGGAAAGAGGAGCTCTCTTCTAACAAAAATTAAACCCCAGAATTCTAAGCAATCTTTGATTATTAGTATGCAATACAAACAAACTTAAAACAAAAACCTATATTTTTATCCTTGGGTGTGAGACAAGGCTAATCAGTACTTCTTTACAATACAAGAGATTTTTTTTGTCTTTTCATACCCACAATATCTAAAATACACTCAGAATCTCCAGTTAAACACAGATGCTAAAATTTGTGAAACAACACAAAGCTTGGTTCAAGTTATACACAAGATTCAGTGAATCAAATAAAGGAAATTGTATTAAAAGCTAAGTGACCGCTTAAATTAAATCTACAACTCAAAGCTGGCAATACTTAATAAATCCTATTCAATTTTCTTCAACACACATTATAACACAGAAACTGCTTGATCAATAATTCTAACAGTAAGTAGGCATGAAATTACCATCCTTCTCTAATGCATATGTTAGAGGATCAACAAATGAAGAGTTCATATAGGAATGTTAGATCAAAAAATGTTCATATAAATATATTAAAAAGCATTTATATAAACTTGAACATATTATTTTAATACCCTCCTTCATGACTAAACTGGAAGGAACCCCCAGGTTTGTCCAAAAATTGTACAAGGCCAGGATATTTAGTAATTAAATCAACAAACAGTGCCTTAGAATGGTTAGCGGCTACTTTGGATGCCAATTTGAACAACTTCAACCCAACCTACATGGCAGCCTTCCATTCAAGTTGGCGGTGTGCCTAAAATATTGTTGTGGTGCAAGCACCTGACAAAGATCTAGGAAAGGAGAAAAGTGAACATGCCCGCCATTCATTGATGCTCCAATTTGTTTGCACCGTCATGTATCTATTCGAGGAGTTCATCCTCATGCACATTTTTTAAAGTGTAATTAATACCACTTAGACCTCCAATGTACTGCAAGTGAGCTCTACGAAGGCAAAGCTGCAACAAGAGTTTGCAGTGCACTTTGTATCCGTGAAACCTTAGCAAGAGTGGATGCACCTTCACTTTTGTGCATTGATATAGACCAGTGGAGAAAAATTAAATATTGGCATACACAATGAATTGGAATCTTCATCTTTCAATGGCGCCACAACTCTGTCACTAGATTCTACAACTTCATTGGCCTCCTAATAAACGCAAGAAAAGCATGGCTTTCTTTGACATCAACATCTCAACTAACCATTACTTTGTTGCTAGAAATATCAATGAATCACTATAGCTTATGAGTGGCTACGCCAAAACCAAGCAAAGATTCGCTACCTCAAGTTTGTTATCAAACCAAACTTCCTCAGTATAATATTAGGCAAGGTTTTGCAACAACCCATGTTCAAAAGATAAACCAATGTATCCACAACTTCTCCCCAGTATCAATAATGTTACTCTTGTTGTACATCATTGTAAGCATACTGACTGCCTCTAACTCAAAATTTGTCTATAAGAACTGTGCGAGTTCTGAAACTGGATCACTAGTGTATTGTGGTGTACGTTGGCAATCCTTACTTTACTGAATTTCTCAGATATGAATGTAATGCGAAAACATAATCACAAATTGCTATTTGCTGTGCACATTTATTATGAACTCCAATGCAGGGAAGTCATCGCATAAACTCGTTCAATATTAAAGATAACATAGGGAGTATCCAATGCAAACTACACCTTGACTATAACTGTAAATTTGATTTCCTAACACTTAGTTCAGATTTAACAATATTAACCACTGTCAGAATGACAAGATTATCAAATAACATTATGCACTTGTTTGTAAATATGTGAAGCTGGAACTGTCATGGCTGGAAAGTCTGATCTACACTAGAGTAACCACTGTCCAATCCGCACTCTACAGGTCTATTACTAGACGCTTGATTCTGGGACGATATGTTGTGTGAGTACATCTAGCAAGGCTCAGGTGTAGACATCCCAACACTGCCCGTCACCACCTGGAAACCGCTCTATTGACCGCGGTGTATCTGATATATGTGACCAACGCTGTTGGTGCCAGGTCTCAGCCCGCGTGTAATGCTGCTGGCCTTTTCTGCATCCGCCAGCTCCCTATCGGTTCCCACGCGATATCTGCTGAGTCAATATCACCCCACACGGGTGTCTAACTCAACTGCAGTTCCGCGTTAAGTATCTCCCTTTCACGCGGCATTCAGTGTGAGAAGGGGGGTCTGCTCTTCTATTGTCACGGGTACCACTGAAGTCAGCGAGTAATATGCACTCCAAACGCTGCTGGACGCCTGCTATAAGAATATGAATCCCTTGCCTACAACAGCTGGGTTAGATTTTCGATTCAGACTCCTCAACACCTTAATCTTCTGGTACCACGTTTTTGGATTCAATCTACAAACTGGAAGATACAAATCCTTGTTTCCCTGACTTTCGAAATTACTTGCTGAAGATTTAAACCTTGATATCTTTTACTTACTTGGAGATCACTTGTGAAATCAGAAGCAATTTCACCTAAGGTAGAATATTGGGGCTACGTCCAAATTCCACTAACTCTTAAGGGGCTACGTCCTCAAGAAATCAGTCACATTCAAGCAACCAAATATAAAATCTTTAATTTAATAAATTCTCATTGTGCTTTTCCCAAGGAAGATCTCCTTCCTTTATAACCTCAAAATGAGAGTCATTACATCAACTAGACAATGTGGGATAAAAAGGCACTTTCGTCTTTTAGTCACTTAAGTCACTTTATAAAATAAAGTAACTTAAAGTTATAATATTAAAGTGACTTTATAATATAACTCTATGAAATAAAGTATCCCAACTATAGAGTCTGAACTCAGATATTAAATAAAGGCCCAAGTAACCTTGTGACTGACTGGCATCCTCTGAAAAGCGGCCATTAGACTATCCGGATGGCTAGATAGGCTAATCAGGCATAAAATGCATTACTGTAGAAAAGGGGACATTACAGTCCTCCCTTCCCGGGATTGCTTGCCCTCAAGCAATCTCAAAGCTGAGTGCTGCAGGATAGACTCACCCTCCCAAGTGGCATCCTCATATTGCAAGTCCTTCCACCGGATCAAATACTCCCGAACAACCCTGTTCCGCAGATTCCTTTCCCTGACCTCAATAACCTCTGCTGGAACTAAAGCTAGTTTACCCTCCCCATCCAATGGAGGTAAACTACCCGAAGCTACTACCTGCTGTCTGATTGCCTTCTTGAGGCAAGAAACGTGCAAGACATTATGAATCCCGCTATTTGCCGGAAGCTCCAACTCGTAGGCCACCTCGCCAACCCTCCTCGAGATGCGATATGGACCATAAAATCTAGGCCTGAGCTTCTCTAACCCACTCTTCTTCAGCGAACTCTGCCGATAAGGCTGTAGGCGGAGATAAACCATGTCCCCTGTCTCAAAATTCCGCTCTACTCTGTGACGATCAGTATACATCTTCTGCTAATTCTGTGCCCTCTGAATATTCTCCCTTAGAGAGCGGAGAATGTCCTGGTGATCCTGTAACCAGTCACTAGCTATCGGAGCCCTATTGTCCTGCAAAGCCAAATCTATGAGAGATAGTGGCTCACTGCCATAGAGTGTCCTGAAAGGTGACATGCCTATGGTCATATGATAAGTGGAGTTATAAAAAAACTCCCCCAAGTATAGCCAACGGACCCAAGCTCTCTGCTGCCCCAATGCATAGTTTTTGAGATAGCCTTCCACCCATTTATTCACGATCTCTGTATGCCCATCTGTCTGTGGATGGTAACTGGTACTGGGAGTCAGCTCCGTGCCTGCCGACCTGAAAAGTTCCTACCAGAAGGTACTAAGGAACTTGCTGTCCCTGTCGCTCACAATGGTCTTAGGGAGACCATGCAATCTAAAAACCTCACGAAAGAACAATTCCGCTACCTATGAAGCTGTCCAGTCTGCTGCAATGGCAAAGAAATGAGCGAACTCGGTGAGTCTGTCGACCACCACAAAAATATTGTCCTTACCCTGCACTTTCGGCAACCCAGTGATAAAGTCCATAGAGATACCCTCCCATTTCTGAGTCGGAATAGGAAGAGGCTGTAGTAAACCTGCTGGATGAGTGTGCTCTGACTTGTTCTACAGACAAGTCTAGCACTCCCTAACATACTGGAGGACATTGTCCTTGAGGCCCTTCCATAAGAACCTCTCCCGGGTATACCTGTAAGTCTTAAAGAACCCCGGATGCCCTATTGTAGGAGTGTCATGCACAGCCCTCAAAATCATAGTCTTCAGCTTCAAACCAGGTACTAAGTAGATCCTGTCCTTGTAGAGAATGATGTCATCAATTACCTTGTATCAATCATCCGGAAGCTGTCCGTCCAAAATCTGACACGCTTGAGTATCCTTAGAGTATTCAACCAACAAGTGAGATTTCCAATCTACAGAAATCTCGGATAGTACACAGCAAGTTACCTCTGAAGGTCTCCTGGAAAGTGCATCGGCTACAATGTTATTCTTGCCTTTGACATACTCGATATCAAAGTCATATGCCTGTATCTTGCTGACCCACTTCTGCTGTCTCTCATTGAGCTCTTTTTGTTCCAGGAAATAGCACAAGCTGTTGTGATCCGTTTTGACAGTAAACTTGCCACCCACCAGATATTTTCTGAATTTCGCTAATGCATGCATGATGGCTAGAATCTTTTTGTCATACGTAGAGTACAACCTCTCATTGTCCCTGAGTTTCCTGCTCTCATAAGCTATAGGGTGCATGTCCTGCATCAATACTACACCTATCCCGGTACCTGAAGCGTCACACTCAAGAATGAAGGGACGAGAGAAATCCGGTAATGCTAGAACCGGGCAAGTACTCATGATAGTCTTGAACCTGTTGAAGACTATCTCAATATCACCTGTCCACCTGAAGGCCCCTTTCCGAGTGAGATCGGTGAGGGGTGCAGTTGCCTGAGAGAATCGCTTTATGAACCTCCTGTAGTAAGAGCACAAACCAAGAAATCCTCTCAACTCTTAAACATTCCGCGGTGGCGGCAATCCAGGATTGCCTGTATTTTCTCCTGATGGACCTTGACTCCATCTACCCCTATCACATGTCGCAAGTAGAGGATCTCGGTCAATCCAAACTCACTTGGATTCTTTAGCAAACAGAGACTGATTCTCCATGATGCTCAGAATCTCGTCCAAGTGTCTCAAATGCTCCTCCCATGTCTTGTTGAAGACCAATATGTCATCAAAGAATACTAATACACTCTTGCGCAGCTATTTTTTGAAGATGTGATTCATGCAAGACTAGAATGTAGCAGGAGCGTTAGTGAGCCCAAATGGCATCACTAGAAACTCATAGTGTCCGTAATGGCAACGGAACGATGTCTTATGCACATCCTCCTCTCGGACATGAATCTGGTGGTACCCTGATCGAAGATCTATCTTCGAGAAATAGACTACCCCGTGTAACTCATCTAGTAGCTCATCAATTCGGGGAATAGGATACCTATTCTTGATGGTTCTCTTATTCAGAGCACGGTAATCAATACACATGCGGAGAGTACCATCTTTCTTCTTCACCAATACCACTAAAGAAGCAAAGGGACTAGAGCTAGGTTTGATGTGTCCCATATCCAAGAGTTCCTTTATCGTCTTCTCTATCTCTTCCTTGTAGTGCCTAGGATGACGATAAGGTGTGGTAATTACGGGCTTAGCGCCCTCCTCCATCTCAATGATATGCTCGAACCCTCTATCTGGAGGTATGCCTGGTGGTATATCCTCAAAGACCCACTTGTGCTTATCAAGCACCTGCTGAATATCAAGGTGAACCTGTTGCCCTGAATCCGGTGTGGGTTTTGTGGATACGAAGCACTGGGCTGCCCACTCCATGTCACTGTGTCTCATGATGGCCTCCATCCTGTGAGTAGACACTAATCTAGGCCCACCATCTAGCATGGCCTTAAGAACCACCTGCTGATCACCTTGTAAAAACTCTAATTATTTCAACGTGTGATCAATAGTATACCTGTCGAGGGTCTGTAGCCACTGCATACCCAATATTGCGTCCAGATTATCCAAGTCAATAACATAAAAATCAGCCTCTAGTAGGTAATCACCAAAGTGTATTGGAAGACTTGAGATCTTCCCTGTGCAACTCAAAGGGCCCCCTCCTGCCACCTTGACCTCAAATTCTGGAATATCATCCATCTGTAGTCGTCTCCTAGAGACCATACTCGTGCTGATGAAATTGTGCGTAGCACCTGTATCTAAGAGGCAAACAATCCTCTGTCCTCTAACTACTCCTTTCAAACGAAAGGGGTGACATGTAGGAATCCTAGAGAGGGATGCTAAAGTAACAGGGGGCTGCTCGTGGGGTGCTTTCTTTTTCTTTCCCTCCGATGTTGGCTCAACCTGAGCCTCCTCTTCGCTGTCCTCCTCATCACTGCCCTCACCCTGCTCATACTCATCCACAGAAGCTACTTCAATGTAATGAAGTTTGCCTTTCCCAAGGCACCTGTGATCTGGAGTCCAAGGCTCCCTGCAAGTGAAACACAGCTTCCGCCTCCTCAATTCATTTCTCGTCTCAAAATCCAACCTGGAAGGTGCGCTCTTATTCTGAATTTTCCCCTTCTGA
The DNA here is from genome assembly GCA_018584345.1 of Thuja plicata. Taxonomy (NCBI): domain Eukaryota; kingdom Viridiplantae; phylum Streptophyta; class Pinopsida; order Cupressales; family Cupressaceae; genus Thuja; species Thuja plicata. The sequence goes on along the minus strand of MU223183.1, from coordinate 1,583,694 downwards.
AATGAAGAAGACCCCTTGAAGAGTTTCTTAGGTGGCTGTAATATGGAGGATGGCGAATCTAAATCATGAGCAAACTTAATAGCATCATCCAGGGTGTCTAGTTTGAGAACTCTAACCAGCCCTCTGTATTTATCATAAAGGCCCTCAATAAATAACATTACCTTCCTCTTCTCTATCATGTCTGGAAGCATGATGGAGATCCTCTGAGACTCATCGATATAATGCTCCAAAGATCTTCTCTGCTTAAGATGAGCTAGCTCCTTGTAATAGACCTCTATGTCCTTCCTGTCAAAACGAGCGATCAACCTCGTGCTGAAGATCTCATAGGAGGCAATCAGTCCATGATCCTGGGTGACAAGGCCATGATGCCACCAATCATACGCGGTCCC
>MU223183.1:1570471-1581145 GCA_018584345.1 Thuja plicata | reverse complement strand
AGTCACTTTATAAAATAAAGTAACTTAAAGTTATAATATTAAAGTGACTTTATAATATAACTCTATGAAATAAAGTATCCCAACTATAGAGTCTGAACTCAGATATTAAATAAAGGCCCAAGTAACCCTGTGACTGACTGGCATCCTCTGAAAAGCGGCCATTAGACTATTCGGATGTCTAGATAGGCTAATTAGGCATAAAATGCATTACTGTAGAAAAGGGGACATTACAATCATGCATTATGCTATCTCCATAATGGCCTTGTTGCACCTCTTTAACTCCCCCTTTTTTGTGGAGTCTATGGTGGAATCAATTGGTGTTGAATACACTTGTTCTCAAAAAAAGAAATTGAACTACACAAAAGAGAATTGTCTACCATTGTCAGATCTAAGAGTTTTGATCTAACACCCTATGTAGGTTTCCATCAACACCTTGAATTTCATAAGTGTACCAAATCATTCAAACTTTTTCATTTTCAAAAAGCAAGCCCACATTTTACTAGAGTCATCATCCACCAACGACCAAAAATACCTTGCACAAAGGCTACTAGGAATTTTCTCGGATATATTGAACAAATCCACGTGAACTAGATATTGGAGTCCCTTTGCATTCCATCCTTCATCCATAGGAAAATGTTTCCTCTTTTGCCTCCCAGCCAAACATCCTACACACATCTTATTTTTCCTATATAGTGTTCATGTCATAAAAACAATGTGTTCTATTTAATAACTAACACATGCAGATCACCCATAGCAAGAACAAGAAGCCACCTTGCACAATGCCTAGGGCAATCACTTTATCTCATGTCACATCAGAAACAATGCAACTAAATTTTACTTGTATTTTAGCATTTTCTATCAGCTAACTAATGGAAAAGAAAATTCTATTCATTCCTGAAATATACCTAACATTATGTACCAAAAATTTTATATCATTTAGTACAATTCTCACATCACCTATCCACTAAATTATATGTGATTTGCAATCACCAACTGAACTAGAAACCATGCGACACGGATCAACAACGAGCTTTGCATATCTGTCCTTTCAACATGTGTCTAGATGTCTCAGAATCAAAGAACCTACAATTTTTGTCCACATTTTACTAAAGAAAATGTCATGGATGCATACTCTTGATCCAAACCATACTCTTTCTCAAAATTAGCCACATTAACCTCGCCATATGTCTTGCAAGATAAGTTGTGCCACTTTTTGCAGCATTCCTTCATTGCATGCCAAATTGTGATAGCAATAGCAGCGACAAATATGCATTAATCTTATCAAAAGTCAAATGTTGAATTTTGGCCAACAAATTTTACGACTCCAGAAATGTCTCAAATTAGGGTGTCAGACTGTTGATGACAAAGGCCACCATATCATTTTCATCCACTTGTTTGTTTATGGCATAGAGTTGATCCCAAAAAATTTCATTTTTAGATGTTCCAGCAAAGACTAGGCATACAGAAGTTCAGACTGACTACGGTTTTATTATTGTTGCGATTTATATCCAGACAAAAGCATATGCTTTTCAAAAGTAAAAAATCAGCTATTATTAGATGTCTGATACGATTGAGATAAAAGTGGTTTAAGTATGCAAATTCAAAAGATAAAAAGAAAGATTTCATATGGACAACCAAGGGCAGATTTAGAAGATTGCTTTGTGATCTCCGTACTTCATAATTGCTGCAATATTCAGTATTTCAGTAGGCTTAAAGACTTTTCTGATGTTCCTGACTTCTCATGACTATGACATATTGAGTGCACATAAAGTCATAAATCTGTTATAAAGAGAGGTTTTGCCTGGTGTGGAGCAACAGTAATTCTTCATCAGGGATCCCTGTCTTTATCATGGTGCTCATCTTTCAGAACAACGAGCTTTTTTTGCAGAGGATTGTGGGTGTTCTCAACAGTTTCTTTCTTGTCATCATCTTCAACAGCTTTAAAATATTATGAAGATTGGATCTGATACACAGGAAGTGATCAGTATGAAGGGAATTTAGACATTTTTATCAAATTGAGAGACAAAAACATCGAATACATTATGCAAAGAAAGTCTTTGCCACTCCATTCTTATTCTTCATTCAAACCTCAACTATTTTTTTCAGAAATTCAGAAGTCTCTATTGATTAACAGAAAAAGATTTTCGGATTCAAAGCAACAAAACTGAATTGTCAAAGTTTAAATGAATCAAAGTTCTGCCTTGATCAGAGCAGGGGAAAAGCGTCACTAGTATTAACTCAATAGTTGCCTGTTGAGGTTTTCTTTTTTTAACCTGCACTATTTTTTTGTCACCATTTTTCAAGGAGATAACCATATATTCTGAGAATGCTATTTTTGGAGGATATGTTAATGTTTCAGGTGTTTCGGTTCTTAGAAGTCTATTTTTGGATATCTTATCATGCGAGGGATGAGAGTTTTGTTATTTATTTGTATTAACCTTTTTTTAGACTGCAGGAATCAAGTATAGCACCCCCTATAAACTGTAGTGCGCCGAGTACACTTTTTAACATGACTGGTGACATTGGAGCGACAGTCCTCTGGTACCACATAGGCTGGGAGGAGACAGGACGTCATGACCTCGTGCTTGACCACAAGAAGCTCTTGCCAATCGAGCTAGGCCCTCAGCCCATTATTTGTTTTAACCTTTACCAGAAGTCTTACAGAAGATTAAATTTTAAATTTAGTATAACATGGTTAAATTTTGTAATAAAGTGTGCATTGCTTACAATTGAAATGATAATCGATTGATATTCAATGAGTAGTTACAAAGGAGATGAAGTCTCCTTAAACAAAGAAATACAAAGACAATGTTTCTAAAAGAAACAATTGTTAACTAAGATCTGAAATAGAAATATACTAAACTATCTAACTGACTGATACATTAAGTGACCAGATATTAGAATAATATTTTATTATTTTTAGTATTAATGCTCAATATTGTAACTTGTTGTAAATATCTTCTTAAGATCGTCTCTGATCTTTCTGGCAGTTTCTATTTTAGAAACTTGCCTCTTTGTAAAGTTTGTATTCCCTATTTATTGAGCTTATACTCTTGTTAATATCATAACATATTTTACCAATTACTTTGTAATATGGTATCAAAGCCTCTTTTTTGAAAAATAATAATTTCAGTATTGAAATCCCTTGAGTTATTTTTCCAAATAATATTCTGAAAATCTTTAATTTCTTCATGAAATTCAAGACTCGAGATTTTCAAAAAATTTGTGAGGGATCGTGCTAGGTTTGTCTTTCATTGCTTACGAGCTGGGTCTTGGACGCGAGTCTTTGCCCTGCAAATCGCGCGGTTTCTTTTCATCCCGAGTCTGGACGTCTTCTGCAGCTCTCCCAAACATCTTGGACGCGGTTTTCTTTGTCTTGCAGGTCGGAACTGTGCTAATTGGGTGTCGTGTTTGTAACAAGTCCAATGGAGTGATGGGGATACCAAACTTTCCAATGCATGCAAACTTTAATTGATCCCAACCGCTTATGGCTAAAGTTGGCAAGTGTACAAACCAATAGAAAGCCTCTTCTCCCAAAGAGTGAGGGAAGAGTCAACATGCTACGTCCTCGTGCTAAATTCTTCTATTGCATAATGCATCTTCAAAATTCTTGATGTGCTCTTCTACTATCCGATTTGGGTCATACTCATTGAACTTGGAGCAGAAGTGTTCAGAATTCTTTGGCAAATCATGGTATTGATTGAATGTGAGAGGTGAAGCATTGTATTGAATCCATGGTGCAGGTTGCGCCATTGCTACTTGAGCTGGTTGAATTATTTGAGCTTGGGAAACTTCAACTGGACTGCTTGAAGAACTCCCCCAACTTGAAGTATTGGCTACCCAACGATTTCTTCCTTTCTTTTGAAATTGCAACTCAATCAATTCTTCTTCTCAATGTGGTGTGGATCTTAGTATTCTTTGTTTTCTTTCTGATTGTAACTTTTCGAATCTTTCAGGCGAGAAAGATCCAATCTTCTTATCCAGCTTGTGTTCTAGTTCTGATTATGATTCAGTTGATTTCCTCGGAGTTGAATTTCTCTTAGGGGTGGCCTTTGAGCTCTCCTATGGGCTTCCCTTTCTCTGTCTCCTTTCTCTTTCTTCACGTTCCAATCTCTCTCTAAGTTGTCTTTCAACTCTTTGTCTTTCTCTCTCAAATTCAATACCAACTTCCTCTTCCTCTTCCTCTTCCAAGATGACTCGAGTAGTTGCGTAATGTGCGTTGTCTTCTCTTTAGTTCCAAATGAAAGCTCCTGAATCTGAAATGATATATTCTTGCCTTACGTTTATGTCTAAACCTGGTTGCATAACGGGATATTGAGCGCAGGAAGGCAACACCATCTTAGATCATCTTCTCAATTTTGTCTCACATTCCAACCTTACTTGGTCCTGTCTTTCGATCCTTTGAGCCTTCTCCTCTTCTTGTTCTAGCACATCAGCAACCTGCAAATACTCAAGATTACTACTCCTTTTATCCCAAGCAAGAGAATGGAATGTCAAGATGATGTCACTTTGATATGTGACCCAATTCCCCTTAGGCTGTTGTGGTCGGGAAAGAACAATTCTTCATCATCCTAAGTCTGATTTAACAATCCTTCTAATTTTGACTTTCATGCTCCAATCTTTCTTGGACTCCTCTCTCAATTCTTGCAACTTGCAAGTATTGGCGACCACTGTTCCTTAGATTCCAAGCAAGGCAATGGAATGTCAGGATAATGTCACTTTGATATGACTCCCAATTTTCTTTAGGCTATTGTGGTCGAGACAATCCCATAGTACACCATCTTCACTTGTGAATACCTCTTGAGTGAACTTTGCACAGCCATCCTTCTAGCGCCAATTTCTGTTGATGTGAGTTTTGTTCCACTACAACATGCAGAATCAAACACTTAGTGCTTCGAAGCAAAACACCAAATACTCAATCCTCTCTTGAATAAGGTCAATCCTTATGCTAAGCTTGCAAAGTAAGATTTTGCAAGGTGACTTCAAGGTTCCTTCTATTGTCGATATGTTGCCCCACTTTTGGTCTGTATACCTTTGGACAAAAGTGGATGATTAGTACGTAGTAGTGGTCTTGGAAGTGTTGTGAATTTCTGGAGTCTAAGTCTAGAGTTCCCCTTAGGTTAGGAGGCCTTTATCGGATTTTCCCAATTTCACTTCTCCTTTGCGAGCCGGGGGAATTTTTATCTGAAGTCGTGCTTAATTGGGTAGGTTTAAGATCCCAAATCCGATAAAGGTCACTTGTCGGAGACTTCTAACAACTATCTTCTATGATTTTGGAGTTGGTAGCTTGAATACTTCATATTGCTTCATTGGCGGAAAATTGGGTTCGGGCTTCTCCACCAGCAGAAAAGCATCAGCAGAGTGCATTTTCAGCAGATGACTACTCCGTAATGTCTCAACAGGAAGTGTAGTTCTAAAATGGATCACTTGGGCTTAGAAGGACTACTATGTTGGAAATACACCTTTGCAGGCCGAGAGGAATGATTAAATAGAAAGAAATCTAAGAGATAAGTTTGCTCGCGGAAAAGCGGAAAATGGCTTCTCCACTACTCCAACAGGCGGGTTTCGATCTGCGAGGTACGTTTTCTGCCAGACCACTAAAACGAAGGATTTTCAAAGGGAAATCAATCTCATAAGTGACTCAAGGCATGAAGAAAGCCATTAAGATCAACTAATATCATTTTAGCATCCCAACAGGCTAAAATTCTCTTTCGGCGAATTTTCAAACAGAGAGCACTCCAAAAGCATTTTTCGGCCCAAAGGAGAAGTGGAAAAGTAATTTTCCGCTACCTCAGGAAAGTTACCGTTACAGTTACTAAAGTGAAAAGACATTTCTCAACGGCCCGTAAGAGCAAAGTAATTAATCCAAATAAAGCCGTTTTACTTCATAACGGACTTTTTCATTAATGTCTAGGTCTTTTCATTCGTGTGGCGCTGGAAGTCAGCCGTTAAACGGTAAGAATTCAAAAGTTATAAAATCAGTTGAAGGTTGCGAACAAAAGCTACCATTTGTTTGACAAATCTTTTGAATTCGAAGCCTCTGATACTAATCATTCTTTACCCCTGCATTCCTGAGAGATATTCTTAATTCCCGAATCAAATCATTCGAAGTATGGCTTCCAGATTTATGGGATTCGACGGAATGAATGGCATCACCTCTGAATGGCATAAGATCTCACATACATCTCTGAAGTTCTTCGATATGCAGAACTTTCAGAGCAGGCTGAAAGCGGATCAGATGCATCCCATCACTGAGAAATTGAAGGAGAGCGGATTAGTTGAAGTCGCTAGTTTTCCCGTGGCCGTTCAAGCCCCTGAATTGATTCGAGAATGCATAGCTCGATACAACTCAGATACCAAGCAAATCCTCTTGCCCAATGATACGGTGTTGCTATCTATCGATAGAGAATCGGTTCAGAACTTGCTTTGCATCCCAGAGCAAGTTGTGTATTCAAAAATGACATACAATCGGGCGGTGACTGAATATATAGCCAAAAAGTTAGTTTGGAAGAAGGAGATAATGAAGGCATGGTTTCAAGAGCCTAGAAGCGCCAAAGGGAAGCTGCCAAAAACACTATATGGCACTAATCTGAAGCCGGAAATCATAGACATCTTGGTGCTACTCCACAGGATCAGAGGTGAGAGTGAGGCGCTCAATTTCGTTGACCATCACTTCTTCCTAGTTCAGGTAATGTGTTCCCAACATCACTTCATTGATTGGGCCCTTATGGTAAGTGAGAACCTCTCGGAGGCCCTAGATAGAGCTAACGCCAGAATGAATTTTACATGTCTTCAGTTCTTTTATATATTCTGGCTACAATCCAAATTTGGCCAGGGCTTCCTAGATTAGAGGAATTTCCTGATGATGTTAAGAGTTACGAATTTTTCCCCTCTTTGCAATTGCACAACAGTTATGCTGAGTATCTTCGGGTTAATGATGCGTTTACAATGAGATTGTGCAGGGAGCTACAAGGCTGTCCAGAAAGGAGATTCTCTCCCGAAGCCATGGCTTTTATCAGCCAGTTTGGATGTTATTTCATTCAATTTGGGGATTTCTCATACATTTGTCTTGCGGGATTCGATGACTTCCCTTTGAAGCTGCCCAGATATCCTACGGATATGATTGTGCTGGTGGAGGTGATGAGACAAGCGCTTCAAGTGAATTTCATCTGTGTTGATGCCAAGAAGAAAGGGTACGACTTCCCCATGACTATCAGAGGCTACAGTTGTGCGTCCCGGTCTGAGGTGAAGAATGTTCTAAAGACATTCTCAAAGAGGTTTTCATTAGAAACCTATGATGTTTTGAGACCACAATATGATCCAGTTAATTATGCTCGTGATTACCTGCAAATGAGCCGAGCTATCCATCACGTAGATGACATTGAAGACTACTGGGCCAATTGTAGAGATGATTTGGAGAGCAGAGACAGATTTTATGCTAGGTTAACCATTGAACAAATCAAAAAGTTCAAGGTCAATCTTGCAGTTGAGGGGTTAGAAGATGACGGCCAGCACATGTATGATAATACATATCTCGAGAAGATCAAACCCCTCTCCATAAGCTCTGAGCCCATGCTGGAGAAAACCATCAATGATTTGCAGACTTTGATGAGTGGGATATACAAAAGAACGAAGCAGTGGGTTGAATGGACTGCAGGAAGAAGGAAGAGGTCAGAAACGAAGCCTCCTACTCAAAGGACCCCGGCAAAAGACACTTCAAGCGTTGCAACAACTTCCTCAGTAATCCTTCCAACTACGGCCAAAGATTCATCTCAGCCAAGCGGGGGAGGTGATGAACCTCCTGAGAAAGAAGTTCAACCCAAGAAGACATGTGGAGAAGGCCCGCTTCCAGATCTCGGGTCGACTGAAGAAGCGGTTTCCACAGACCTGGCCAAGCCAACAGAAAAGCCCACCAAAAGCGCGGAGCCTGAGCAATCAGTTAAAGCTATTGTTAAAGATGCCCAAGTCGGCACTTCAACCCAAGACTCTCCAAGGCGAGGGTCCCCTGTCATAGTAGAAGTGGGTGAAGATACTCCCTTAGCCACAGAATCAAAAGAAGAGGTCGGGAAAAAGCAGAAGGTTGCTTCAGTCGCCAAATTGGTGTCCTCTTCTCCTACCTCGGTAAATCCATTTGCTTCAAGACCAAAGTCTACTCCTCCAGTCATTAGGAAACTGTTTATAGAGGAGTTGGTCTCTGCCACTAAGGTCACAAGTGCCGAATCATGGATAGAGAACACCCTGGAGCGCAAAAGAAAGAGAGTAGAAGAAGGAGCTCCCAGCAAAGATACTTTAGCCCGAGCCTTGCAACCCGGCGCCGCTACACCAAAGGCTAAGAAAATGAAGACACTGTCCACATTGGGCAGAGACCCAGAGACTGGGCATTTCACTATGGAGGTAGCGAAACCCACGAAGGAGGGCTGGTTTGAAGATTTAACCCCTTCGGATTTCAAGCTACACTCATTTGACATGGGCTTAGCCCGACATGATACCAAAGTGGATTGGTGGAAATCCACTAATGTAGTAATTGAAGAAGAGCTGGAAGAACTTAAAAAGGCAAGGGTACAGCTTAAGGCCGAAGTCAGTGCACTAACTAATTTCATCCGGCAGTTGGTTACTCCAGTTGCTAGTATTCCCAGTACTCAGACCACATACGATCCCAATGCCGTGGAGAATCAAGCCATAATAGCCAAGTTGCAAGAGGATAGGCACTTCCGCAGATCGGCAAGGGATGGGTTGAGAGACTCAAATCTGAGGGATTGGCAGTTGTCGAGCAACTGGGTAATGCTCTCTTAAGACTGGAGACGGAAAGGAACAACATTGAGAAGAATCTGCAGACTCTCGCATCTGAGAGAGTGAAGTGTCAGGAGTGCATAGTGACGCTCCATGTGGCAGTAAAGATGAAGACCAAAGAGGCATTGAAAGCCAAGATTCTGCAAAAAGTAGATGAACCTCTAATCGAATGGCTTCAAAGCCTAGAGTTCAAAATCGAGATGATCATTTAGGCTGAGACGGGGTTGCAGCAAGTAGATGTTAAGATCAAGGAAGAACAGAACAAAGACTTTAAGATTCTTCAAGGTCTGCACACAGAATCATAGACAAGTGGACAAGGCAAAGAAATGATAGGATTGGCCAATATGCAGAAATCATTTTCTGATTATGTGCATAAGCTGTCAAAGCAGTCTTCCACCCATTTGGACAAAGTGCCAGAACTCCAGCAGTTGATTGGATGTATTTATAAAGCCATGGAAGAATTGAAGGACCGGACAGATGCAATTAAGAGCCTGGCCAAGGAGCATTCCAGGTGGCTCATCCGATATACCAATGTCCACGTCAACAGACATGAAGAGCTCATCAGAGTTATTACAGCTGTCACCGCCTATAGGGCTAAATTAGGCAAAGGGAATGAAACTAAAGCCTGAATAGACTCTCCCTTTGTACCAAATTTTGATGATATTGTAACGGATAAACCTTTGTTTATCATTCCTGCTTAAAAGAAGTTGAACCGTTTCAGTTACTCTTTTTGTAACGGTCAAGACTCAAACTCTATATGTACTATACCGAAAGTTAATACAAAGGTCGGCTAAATTTTGGTGTGAAAGATAGCATTTTGCTGAGTCAAATTTGTATGTCTAAATACCATTGTTTTATCTGTTCCATTGCATTGCATTTGTCTTTCTGTTGAATTCGAATGTTTCTTTGAGGTTAGGTCTACAATCTGTATTTGAACCAGAGTTTTGTATTATGATTTGATACAATCAGCTAAGGGGAAAATCTGTTGTTATCTTAAGTTTGGGAAACGTTCCTATGATATAGATCGATTCATTGTCATTTCATCATTAATCTTTAGTCTTGCATCTGCATTTTCAGTAGAAGTTCATGCATTACCAATTTTGGGAGTTAATCTGATTGATGAAATCTCAGAGTTGGCTAGATTTAGAGTTGAATTCATCCCGCCTAAGCTATTTCTTGTCTGGGTTTAGCTTGGTTTACCTCTTCTGCTCTCAAGTCAAGAACATACCCCTGTTAGATTAGGAAAGATCAAAATTCACTAAAAATCATTCTGTTGTGAAGTCTTCACAACTCGCCCCAATTTGGGGACCCCCCTCTAGTCTTTTTTCTGCAGGTGTTTGAGTCTGGCCCGTGGGTAACTGCAAGGTAAGAGTGATATTGCATAAAATCTGAACTTACAATGTATGAAATCTGGAATTACAACTTGGCAATAAAGTATGAACTGCATGTGCAATTATCAAGTCATTGGAATCTGGAAAAGGAAGTAGCAAATTTAATTAAGTTCTGATTTTGTCTGGTCCTTGAGTCATGAACATGATGTTCATGGTGGTGGCGGATTCCGCCACCACCATGGACACCATATTCATGGTGTCTTCGGATTCCGATCTAGGTGGTACAATCTGAACTTGCAGTACCTAAAATCTGAACTTGATCATAATCAAATCCGGACATGAATTGGCAATAACATCTAGCATGAAAACTTGAAACATTGCTTGCAATACTGAACTGTAGCCATCTTGAGATGCATGAAATCAGATTTGACATGGTTGAAATCTGGTACTTAGAGCTTTAAAGCTTGGAATCTGGTCTTACATGGTGGTGAAACTTGGAAACAATGATTGTAAATCTGCACTTTAAGGCATAAATTTTAAAGTCTGAGCTGGA
>MU223183.1:1527453-1558985 GCA_018584345.1 Thuja plicata | reverse complement strand
TGTCCAAGAATTTGCCCTCAAGTAATGTGTAAAATAGTAGATGGGGATCAAGCCCTAGATAGGGTAATTCGCACCCTTGATATGTATAATATTCTGATCCAAATCGCACACCAGATTTTGTATCAATCCGAACTCCAAGTATATATATAAATTCGCTGATGAATGCCTGAAATAATTCACTCCAATTCGCTGCTAAATTTCAACCCAATTTGCCGATAAATTTCGCTCTATAATGCAAGGAAAATTTGCCTTCTTTGGATTCTTGAGAGGAAGAACAAACGTCATGTTTTTGGTGTGTTCTTCTCCAAGAATCGAACTTGAATATATGTGCCTTCGTAATTAACTATCCTTCCAAGAGATGGCCGACTTGGGCCCTTTTAGTTAATTATTTTATTTGTTTATTTTATAATAATAATGCCTTAGTTATTATTATAAAATCGCACATGTATATATATCGCAAGGGTGATAATAAATAGCAAATTATTATTATCTTCAAATGCCCGAGTTGATCTTAGTAGTAAAGGCTATAACGCTAAAATCCTGGACTAGTAAAAAACATAATTGTATTTCTCAATCTACTGCAAAGGCAGAGTATGTTGTTGCAGCTCTCAACTGTCAGCAAGTGATATGGATAAAACATATTCTTGAGGGAATTCATGAGAAGGTCACAGAACCAGTTGTTATCTATTGTGATAACACTAGTGCAATAAACATTTCCAAGAATCCAGTGATGCACTTGAAGACCAGGTGCAGGAGAAGGAGGTAAGGCTTGACTATGTCCTGTATCGCAATAAAATATCATTTCCTAAGAGAACAGGTACAGGAGAAGGAGGTAAGGCTTGACTATGTATCTACTAAAGAACAAGTTGCTGATATATTCACCAAGCCATTACCAAAGGATACCTTTGAGTATCTTAGAGGTAGATTAGGGGTTATTCCCCTATCTGAAGTTAATTAGAGGATGATGCTTGTTGCATCAATTCATATGTGTTTATCAGAATATCAAATGTATGAATTGATGTAGTGGTGGAGTACTCCATAAGGGAGAAGACATAGTATAATGTTGTAATGCAGTGATGAGGAAAGAAAAAGCAAGGATCAGTCAAGTATATAAATAGAGATGACTAAATGTTTAGACATCTTTAGCATTGTTGTCAAAGGGGGAGAATATGTATTTCATTTAGAGGGAATATATGCAATTGACAAAAAGGGGAGAATATCTACGCAAACAAGAGAAGAACATATAGGATGAGATGAAAGGGGGAGTATATGAAGATGATGAATCAATATAACAAAGTGAGCAGATATATGATCAGAGCTACAGACAGAAGTGGAAACATTTTGCAGAAGTCAGTATGAAGATTGCGATCAGACAGACATAGTGTTTCCATCAGGTAATCAACAAGGTGATATCAATAAGAAATCAGAAGTTAAGAGAAGATGAGAAGATAAGAGTGTTGCCATCAATGCCAAAGGGGGAGATTGTTAGCATAACTAATGCAGTGATGCTAAGTATTGCATTGATGAAGATTGGTATAGATTTGATGATAGGTGAATCAGTTATTTGGTTGTCATTGATGTCAACTGATTGACTTACTATTTTCAGTATGTTACCAGATATTGTGTAAGTGAATCATGAGTTTCAGTATGTTTCTGAAGTTGCAATTCTAATGGAAGAATGTCATGTGTTGTGATGTTAACTTTGCCATCGCGCCTTTTGATATGAAGTATTGAGTTGGTTATGTTTGAATGAAATCAAACTGGGTAACTTCTAAAACAATCAGTGACAGACTACAAGTAATTTGAATGTTATCTCAAATCGGTAAACTGTTTGGTGGAGCGGTCATAGGATATGATTGAGAACAATGTCCAGATACTATGTTTGTGACCGCGACTCATATTGTTTACAGGTACAACTAGTTTATTGAACTAGAAGCGGTGTTAAAAGAATGAACAGGTAAACAAGACAAAGTTCTTGAACAGGTTATGAAGATTTGTGAATTGGTGAAGAAATCCGAAGTGGCAATAGGATCGGTGATGTTTTTCGTAAAGTAGTAAGGTAGTTTTGTGATTTGTGAAACATACTTGACATCACATTGCTCGAGGTATGCGTTTGAGGTGGATTCTTCAAGAAGTTTCTTTTGGTCAAACGAGTTTTTGAAGATGGCTCAACTACCAAGGTAAAATCCATATGTAAGTCGACGCGGTCATAGAAAAATGTTTTATCAATTGTTAGATACATTGTATCTTACCTAATATGATATGGATCGTTCATATCTCAAATCTAGGGTTTGTTTTACGTCGGTGGAAGTAAATCTATATATTGAAAAGTTGGAGGAGTTAGACAACTGATTGTGAATTGCAGAAGGATTTGGTGACAGAGCAAGTGAAGGAATCAAGTGCGATCAAGCTGTGGAAGAGTATAGAGTATGAAAAAGAATTTCAGAGCTTAATTGGGTCTGATCATGCAGAGGTAGTACAATTTCACAGATCATTTTATCTGTTGCTTTCTAACCATTGTAACAGTGAAATCCCTTAACAGGGTGGATCCTAACAGATCTTTGTTGTAAATCCTCTAACAAGGTGGCATTCAAATTGAATGTTCTATGTCCTCTAACAAGGTTGCTCCTAACAGGGCAAAGATCCTAACAAATCTAAAGGAAAATCCCTTAACCGGGTAGCACCTAACAGTGCTTTTGTAACCTTTAACAGGGTAAGCTCCTAACAGGGCATATTCCAGAAGAGTACAGATTTTGTGGGTACCAACTCACATCGTGGTTTTTTCCCATTTGGGTTTCCACAAGATAAATATGGTGTTTAAATTGTGTGATTGATTACTTGTGGATGCATGTTTTGAAAGTTTCATTTATACTAGTTGTTGTTGAATGTTTTGGTACATAAAGTTTAAAGAAGTTGAAATCAGTGAATTTGTTGATTAGTGATTCATCGCTCCCCTCTCAGTAATTGAACCTGTAGTAACAATATTTGTTTATGATCTCCTTCATCATCAAGTTCTCCATTTCTAGCTCATCCTTTTCTTTTACCAACTTATTCATTCTTTCTTCTACAGCATCTCCATTGCCTCTCAATTCCTGAAACTCTTGATCCTTAGTTGTTGGGCCAATATCGAATGAGGATATATGGTAATCATTAGGAGTAATCTCATCCTCATTTGTATCGTTCATTGGGATAGCCAAATGCAAAATGCGAGAGCATGTCTCATCCTTGGTAATCGTATGAATTTTCCTTGCTAGTTTAGGTTCTCTGGCTCTCTCAATCCTACTTAGGAATGTATCAATATCATCTAGAGCGATAACCTCCTCTACTCTCCTTTTCTTCATGATATCTCTGAGCCATTCAAGAACTGTGGATAAATCCATGCCATCCTCTACATGTTCGTCATCATTAAGTCCCTTCAATGCTAAAATGACCACCTACTCAATCTCCTGAATGTTAAGATCAGGTTGTCTCATATCATTACCTATATCAACTACCAACTATATTGTAGGAGAAGATGGCACTATCTTTGTAGCTTGTTGCACTGACTCTATGGATGCAGTTGCTTCCTGACTGTCTTGAGGTAAAATCTTTGTATCTCCTTGTACTGAATCACTATCCACTGTCTGTGTCTCCATCCCACTAGTTGATGAAGAATTTAAAATAGGAGTAGGTGTGTCGGACCTATGATTTTTTGCTTCTAGATTCCCTATTGATGGTCCTCTCACTTGATGTTTGTGATGCCCTTGCCATATTACCTCTTTCCTTTGAAGTCTTTCTTGCATCCCGAATGTGCAATCTTGAAGTGCTAATAGTTCCTTCATCGCATCTAGAAGAAGAATCCTCATTCTACATCTTTGCATAAGTGAAAGTGACAACTTGTTTCATCAATCTCTTTATTTGTTTGTCTACCCATGCCCTTGATCTGTCGATAACCGCAATCATAAAGATCCCTAAATCTGAAAATACTTCCCTTTGTGACCAATTAGGTGGCTCAATTGACTTTCCCTTCTGATAACTCATAATTAGGATGGATTATGTGCCCATCATCTTTGACTTCGTCGGGAATAGGAATACACCACATTTCCTCATGAAATCTACTATCATCCTAGACCACATCTTCCTCCTCACAGCCTCTTCATCCATAAGATTCATCCAATAATCTTCTATGTCTACCTTGTGCTTGTATGCCTGGCCCTTGTAGATTTTGATTTTCCGGAATGGATCAAAGTCCTTTCTTGCCTTGTATGCTCCCAACTGGTAGAACTGTATCTCTGCACTAGCTATCCCTGTTGCCTGTAATGAAGGGCAAGACTCAAGCGTTTTCCCCAAAGTGATGGAAGGCATTCCTTGTTTGTGCTTCTCCTTCTGCATGAGATCAAACTTTGAAAATTGTCTAACCACCTCCAACAAAACCATCTTGTTTGTAGGGCATTTGGGAAGTTTATATAGTTTTGAGGAAAACCCCTAGATCCTGACATAACTGAAAGTGGAGAATTGGATATACCAATTTCCATACTGCTCAATCAATATCATAGCATCCTTGGATAATCTTCTATGTGCTTCTCCTTGAAGTAAGCATGTAATGTTCATGGTGAAGACATCATTGATCCTCTTGTAACTTGCCCTCTCATGTAGTTGTAACTTTGGATAACATTCATACACCTTAAATTGATCCCTTCAAGTCTCAATTACTCCCTTGCATATGAGGCCTGGATACTCTATATTTTTTCCAATAGGTAGATTACATAGGAACTCATGTAAAAATGCTTTGCTTTCTTTAAGTCTCAACTGTGCATCTATGTTGTCACTTATTATCTTTGCACAATTTATCATCACTCCTATGCCTATCTCCTCTATGAAGTAGAACATTCAAGTATCGAAGAAAGCTCCCTAAGGTGTTCCCATGACCCTGTTTAGCATGAAGATTAAGTCACTATATTTATCCTTGAAGTCCTCATTCATCAGCTTCTTTGGTAACTTGGAATAATGTTTCCTTCGCTCACTGATCCAACTCTTATTGATTATGTCCATAAAAGTGTCAAGTCTTTGGTCAAAAAATGTCTTACTTTGCTCCTTAGTTCAGGTCTGCATCTTGGGATAGTAGGGAATCCCAAATGTCTCTCTCACTGCCTCCTCATTCAAAAATGCAAACACCTTTCCTCGAGCCCTGATTGTTCTAGTGTTTAGATCACAGTTCCTCGCACACTCCACCATGAGTTCATTGCATTGTATAACTGAAGGGAATCCTGTTGCGAGGTAAAGTCCACTTCTCATTGTACTCATCGCTATCTTTGAAGGCAAATGATTTTTATATCCGTACATTCTCCTCCTGAACCTTTTCATATCTATGTGTTCCATATTGGTGTCTGTAATCTTTCCCCACTAGGATGCCATTGAGGACCTTGGATAGAAACCTTTGGATAGCTTCTTGACTAGCACTGTCCTCGTTGTGAATCCCTTAGGCTTTGCCATCTTGTTTGAAGCTCGAAGTTAGTAAGGATTAAAGACTTAAGAAAAATATTAAATTTAGATCATGAAAGTGCTTGGATTTATCCATGGATTAGGTGAAAAACTTCATACTTGGTTTTAATGAACTAATCCAAGGAAAGGAACAATCGAAAAGCAAGCAAGAATATCAAGACACCAAGGATCTTTATTACTTGGACAAACTTATGAATTCTGATTTTCAAACCAGTCATGATAGCATCCTCAAGTCAGTTAATTTAATTTGTCAAATTAACTCGAAATCATGACCTAGGACTCCTACAAGACCTTGGAAACAAACAACAATCCAATCATGGCAGCGAACTAGTTACTTGGGAAGTTCAAACTTCTGAAGACAAGTCTGCAATTTCGTTTTAATCCCTCTCAAGATGATCCCAGCATCCCAAATTAAGCAAATTCCATGTCTAGGGACTCATTAGTGAACAAGGAAAGAGACTACCAAGCATTAAATTCAAGTTCATGATCAAAACTAACTAAAATTTATCTGAGGACAAGTCTGAAAATGGGTTGTAATTGATCCAAACCATGCCCAAAATCCATGCACAATAATTGCAAGGAAGGCTTGGAACATAAGATTTGTCATTTAAACATGTATTTGAGCCATGATTTATAACAAAAATGATAAAATCAGACCCCACCCAAGCTCTGATTTTCTGAAGACAAGTCTGCAACATATCTTCCCTTTGGCGATTCGTCTAAAAATTTAGTGTTTCTTGCACAAGAATAGGCCTTTAACACTCAGCAATGGTCCTTAGGATGATTTTTAAAGCTGGTGAATTATGGGAATTTATTCCAAAATCGCCCCTGTTTTAGAGTCCTTAGATTTTAGACCTGCAACCTCGTCTTCAGACCTTATAATGACCTTGGAGAATACTTGGAATGATGCCAAAAGGTCTGCAACATAGCTAGGATCAGAATGCAAACAAAGACAAACCCAGATTCACATGACAAAAAATGATTTTCTGACATAGTCCTCAGACTTTCATTCGTAGCACTCTTACCTCAATGCCCCAGTGACTGAAGACAATTGGAAAAGGTGGGCATTTGGTCAAAGAACGCTCTGCAAACAAGTTTGGGCAGATTAGACACTTAAATTATTTTTAATGAATTTCTAAAGAAAATCGCCGCTGTTTTAGGAGTTTTCAGATTTTGGTCTGAAAATCCATTCATTCAGCCCATTTAATGTCTCAAATCAGTCCCAAAATGTTCCTTTTTACCTTGCAATCACTCAGCAATCCAATCCGGATCAGTTAAGGCGGTTATGAATTTTCTACAAATTTCTCAAAAAAATCGCCATATGTATGGAATTTCTCAGATTTTGGTCTGCAGACATGAACTTTCACACCCCCCCCCCTCTTGCCTTCAAAAACTCAGAAAAATGGTCATCTAATAGACGGCAACAATGCATGGATGAAATTCCTTGTAATTAATTCTCCATGAATTTCCAAAAAAACACGAAGTATAATAGGGTTTTCAGAATTTTGGTCTGAAAATACCTTGCTTTCAGCCCTCTAATGGCTTCCACAAACTCAGAAAATATCACCTTTCAGCCTTCCTTCAATCACTTGCATCACTTGAACTTGCCTTTCTCACTTCTCCAAGATTGGGTTATCTTCAACTTAGCCTTCTTGCTTCAGATTCTCAGTCACTTAGCACTTGCCTTTATAAATCCTTTTTATTTTCCTCTTGGTTGATGGCCTTATAAAGAAGTTTGGGTTGTTGCTTTACCCCCCACAAGCAATGTGGGATAAAAGATCAATGGCCTTCTAGAACCTTCCAATTTATTTCATTAATTTCCCCATAATTTTAATTATTAATAAAATAATGCTCAATAGGGGAAAATCGATCCATGCTTGGAACCTCAAATTTGACTAAGTCCACAACTTGTATGGACTTGTAACCATGTTGAAACTCCAACTCCATCCTTGCTAGGTGGGGAAAATCGATCAAGGTTTGGAAAAGTTCTTCATACTTATAAAATTTCAACCTCTTCATGTCCTCAAAAGGGGAAATTCGACCCTAGTAAGGACATCCTTGTCACTTAGAAAAAATACCAACTTGCTAGTCCTTGAAGGAAAATTCGACCCATGCTTGGATAGCTCACACACTTAGAAAAAAAATTCTCTTTCACCTTTGCCCCAAGGGAAAATCAACCCAAGTAGGGACAATCCCAACACTTAGCCAATTTTCAAGTTCATTACCACTCTTGGGGAAAAATCCAACCCTGTCTGGACAACTTCCAGACTAAGAAAAAATTTCGAGTATCCAAGCTTACTCTTCAAGGGAAAAATGGCCCTAGTAAGGATAATTCCATTACTTCGAAAATTTCGCGATTTGGCCTTTATAAAATTACTTAGACGGGTATTGTGAAAGAGGTCATGAAATTAGCCTTTTTAACTGCCCATTGTGCTTTTTGGAGTTGAGACCTCATATTCTTTTCAATATTCATTTCGGGCAAATCATGCATCCAATGCATATTCTTGAAGGCATTTTTCCTTGATATTTTCCATGCTTCTCTAACCCTCCCATGCTTTGAATTTAGAAAAACGTCTAATAAGTTCCTCTCTTCTTTGTGCTTTGATAGACATTGGCATTCTATTAAGAATGCTCTAACTTCGGCTGTCTATATGGCAGCTGGTGAAAGATGTAATGTTTCTTTATAAATCTGAACTATATCTTGTTTATTAATAAACAAATTTATCATCATCCTTCCCTTGTTTGTTATTTATAGGCATTACACTTGGCAATCATGAAGAAAGCATCTTTGATATGTGTTTCATTTTCCAGCAAGCATAAAATAACAACCAAACCACCTTTCCTGCTCGATGATAAAACCAAATGCACTTTCAAGCACTATTTTATTTCAACGCATCCATGGCAAGGAGAAATAAATACTACCCAGTCAGAATATAAGTCGTCTGTCCAACACCCCAATTGAGAGTCATATTGTTGCTCTGTTTTCATCAAGCACAGGGACAATCAATTTCATTTCTGTCATTACAAATTCTTACGCACAGGATAAAGAACACTGGATTATTTCTTTTGCGTTGGCTATGAATTCAACCATTTGATAATAATAGATTATTTTCTACGCGTGCTACCTCTTCTTTATTAAGAAAGTCACTGTTTCTTAATGAATAGGACAAAATTGTATTTATTATTGGGAGCGCTTAAAACAGATCGCACCTTATCCTTGTATTGGTAATTTGTGCCAACAAAGAGTTTGGATTTTCTCTTTAAACTCCATTGCTGTCCATAAAACTTCTAATTGCTGTGCATCTATAGAACATAGTCATTCACTGTTCATTGCTGATAGTCACTGTTTTTATCAATGCTTTATGTATTTGTTTCATCGCTGTTCTCAAAAGAGTTACTTCTCATACAGTGAGTCGACAGCATGCCACTATTTGACAAATATATTGAAGCCTTCTTCATATCCTTAGTAACAGATGAAGTCAGCTGTCATGCTGTTTGTTTTGTGCTGGCTCAGAGAAGATGAATTAATTTAATGCTGAAACTTTATCAAACACAGATATATGAATCAAAAGTAGGTTCTCCTTTCAAATACATTTTGACATCAATGACAACTATCTAACATACATGACATCTTATACACATTTCCTATATTAAACCATTCCTGAATCAGCAATATATCTATGATACTATGACAGATTATCATAAAATGCATATTAATTCAGAGGTATGCAGACGTGCACAGTAATATCCTATTATGTATGGAAACTATACCACAGTATATAATTAGCACTGTAAGTCCACAATATATAGTTCGTACTATAAGTATGCCTGCCTTTCTTATGATTTGATTCTCTTATCTCATTCGATGGCTATCACAAAATGAATATACACCTTATATGGACATCAGTGGAAGACAATGGGTCACAGCCCTTACCTCTTCCCAAGAGAAGTGTCTTCTTCCAACTAACCATCGCCTCCTCAAGACTAATTGTGTGCCTCCTTTTTAGCATTGCAGCTGTTGTGTTTAAGGATTAGTTAAAGAATAAAGATGACTGATTGTGGAGTCTCTCGGTTTGCAGCATAGGAAATCAGGCTTCATGATTATAGAAAATCGAACAGTAATATATATCTATCAATTTCAGAACCTCACTTCTTCCATTAATGAGTTTGATCAGCATACACAGATTGTGAGCAATGACGGAAGCTTCATCTTCTAATAATACCATAGTCACCGGGAGACGCGTCTTCGTGACCTTGTGTTTAAGGATTAGTTAAAGACTAAAGATGACTGATTGTGAAGTCTCTCGGTTCGCAGCATAGGAAATCAGGCTTCATGATTATAGAAAATCGAACAGTAATATACATCTATCAATTTCAGAACCTCACTTCTTCCATTGATGAGTTTGATCAGCATACACAGATTGTGAGCAATGACGGAAGCTTCATCTTCTAATAATACCATAGTCACCAGGAGACGTGTCTCCCTGACCTTTGTTAAGTTTTTAGGATAGTTGCAAATGTAATAACACTCTATGTTGTATGTATTTTCTAAATGCAACAATCTCTCTTTCATTTATATTGGGAATGAGGATATGAGGGACACGTCCCTTCATGGGACATGTCTACTCATTATTATTTATAAGAAAGGACATGCCTCTTCCCATTAATTATATTTTAATCAACCTTATAATGTTTTATCAATCACTTACTAATTAAGAATAATATAATAATTTAATATTGAATAGTAAATTTCATATGATTAATAATAATATAACATATATAATATATTATTATTAATCAATATATATTATATGTATTCTAATGATCATACGACTAAAGCTACAAACATTAACACTCCCTCTTAGCTAGGGAGGATGATCAAACAGAATGTGTAGTGGTCTCCTATGTCAACACTTATGACCCTCGCCATAGCTATACAAAACATCAACACTCCCTCTTAGCTAGGGAGGATATATCAATCCAATGTCAACACTTATATGATACTTGACAACATCAATCATATGATGTAAGCAATAAAAGGATCATCCTCATGATATAATCAATAGAAACATAGTCTCAAGATGTGGATTGCCTCCATCGATGATTCTATTCACAAGCTCTCAGGTGGATTGCCTCCATTGGCGATTCTATCCATAAGCTCTCAGGAGGATTGTCTCCATCGGTGATTCTATCCACAAGCTCCTCAAGCTTTAATGTGGATTGCCTCAATCGGCAATTCTATCCACAAGTTCTATCTATTATGATCTGTTTCAGCCATCATAAGATGCCTATCACAATAAAAGATTTCCATAATTTGATATCACATTTGATATCTTGAGTATTGGCCTATCAGAATGTCAACACATGACATTCACCAAATACTCTGAGTATTGGCCTATCAAAACATCAACATATGATATTCACCAAGTACTCAATAAGGTATTGGCCTGCACATGATATTCACCAAATACCTATCATATATCTATACAAACAACTCATAGACCGTCAATGACATCTAACACTTAATTGTTGATTTACAAGATATATCTATGCAAACAACTTATAGACCATCAATTTAATGACATCTAACACTTAGTTGTTGCTTCACAAGATGTATCTATATAAACAACTCATAGACCGTCAATTTAATGACATCTAACACTTAGTTGTTGCTTTACAAGATATATTTATGCAAATAACTCATAGACTGTCAATTTAATGACATCTAACACTTAGTTGTTGCTTTTATCCATCATGATCTGTTTCAACATTATAATAATGTATATCAAGATTTAAGTTATTGTAAGGTTGTCACCTTCAAATAACTTCTACAAATACAAGTGATAATCATTTGGAAGTCGTCACTTCCATATGATGTACACAGGAGGCAGGCCCATTAAAATCATAGTCACACATATGGACTTTTGAACTCCCTCTAAATATCAATCATCTGATCTCCTCATCAATGATGCTTTTGATGGAGCATCAAAATCCATTTGAATCTGACGTCAATTCTCCTTTTCCTGCAAGAGAATCCTCAGAAAAGATCAAGGCAAATAGCTTTTATAGTACGTATAGAAATATAAATAAGAGAGATACGACAATGAGTAGATAAATGTAATATTCAAGGATAATAAATACTTATCTGCACATCTACTTCCTTGACACAATTTCTTCAATGAAGGTCCATATACATCAAATCATAAAATACCTTCTCAAATTATTTGAGAGAGATCTCCTATTTGAATTATCTCCCCACACTAAGCATGGAAATGTAACATTGGTTATTATTCTCCCCCCACAATGTATAATTCTCACTCTTATATCTTTGAACAATTCTCATGTATTCTTATGAAATGACATGATTTATCCAAGAGAGGTGACACTATATAATTGATGCTTTCTTTATATAAATAGACACCCTTCCTTGAATGCATGCTTCTTTGTTATTGCTTGACCATGATCATAACAAATTAAAATATCTCTTTAATGAAAGTCGTTTTCAGAAATTTCACATAGACTCGTACATAGTCCGTCATAACTTTTGACTCCAAAACTTTCTCTCTAATCGCTTCGGTGAGGTGCTTTGAAATTAGGTTTTCACCAACATATCCAAAATTTAGCAAAATCCAACGGTTCATTTGTGAGATATGTGCATTTTACCGAGACCATATTTTCTGAAACAGTCACACATTCACCATCAACAAACTACTCACTTACATTTGCAGTCTGGCTCTGATACCATGTTAAGTTTTTAGGATAGTTGCAAATGTAATAACACTCTATGTTGTATGTATTTTCTAAATGCAACAATCTCTCTTTCATTTATATTGGGAATGAGGATATGAGAGACACGTCCCTTCATGGGACATGTCTACTCATTATTATTTATAACAAAGGACATGCCTCTTCCCATTAATTATATTTTAATCAATCTTATAATGTTTTATCAATCACTTACTAATTAAGGATAATATAATAATTTAATATTGAATATTAAATTTCATATGATTAATAATAATATAACATATATAATATATTATTATTAATCAATATATATTATATGTATTCTAATGATCATCCAACTGAAGCTACAAACATTAACAACCTTGCACAACTCCAGAGTCTTCAAAATTGAGCGGAGACTTCAACACGAAGTCTCCTGAAGTCTCCCAGTCTCCCGCCACGAAATTTGAAGTCTCCCATCTGTCTTTGGAGGAAAAAGCACTTTAAAAACAAAATATTTCATTTTTGAGTCTTTGATCATTGTTTTAGGCCTGACAACTTTGCTATTAGAAACAATATTAGACAATATTAACATTAGAAACAATATTAAATGAGCAAATGTCAATACTATTAGACAGTAGACTATATGATATATCATGTTTTGATTCAATGGTTTTAAATTTTTAATGTTTATACTTAAACTTTCCATTGTTCTTATTTTCTGATTTCAAAGCTCTATGTAATGACATTTCTTGGAAATTATTAAATTATATTAAAAAAAAATTGCAGTCTCCAAGTACCCTCGTCTCCTATTTTTGAATAATTGTCGTACTAGTACCGGAGACCTCTAAGTCTCCCCGTCTCCAGGTGACTATGAATAATAACAATTCAGATCAAACAGATCGCAGATATGTTTCCACATTAGTGATGGGAGTGTGAAGGCATATTTCATTATGTCAGAAACTGTGAAGTCTCACTATCGTGATACAATTTCTAATCAAAATTTGGTCAGGGTCGTGACATTTAATATACGAGAGATTATATAGTAAGATCATATTCCAATTTGATGATTGATTGATTGAATGAATGAATTCCTTTGATTTGATGATTTGAGGTACTGGTGAATGATGATTAGGTGATTGTTGATTTAATAGATTGATGCTAGATTGTCGAATTGTTCGTTTCATTAATCCCAAGGTGAATGATTGATATGGATTTGATGATTGTTTGCTTAATCTTGTTGATTGATTGATAACATGAGGGATTAATGATTGCTAGACGAATGACGGATTTGTCTTGATGGATTCATGAGTGATGATTGATAGGTGATCCTTTAATGCTTGGAATGAGATCTCCCTTGGATGTCTTCCTCAAATGAATCCTTCTCACTTTTATATCTTCCAATGAGAGGAAGAATCACACCTCTTCACCACACCTGCCCTTGGCAATGGTCACACCCTTTCACAATCACCACCTTTTGAAAGAGTCGTAACCCTTCATCAATTCTTCTCATTCCCATCTTCTTCCATTAATCCTTCCTTAGTTCTCATGCTCCTTCCTTTTTTCTTTTCTCCTTCCCCCTTTCAAATAAGCTCTCCTCCATTTTTTATCTTATGTTGAGGGAGTCACAACTCTTCATTATGTATCCCTTGAGCTTTCATTAAGTTAATTAACTTGTAATTATATTACATTATATTTTATTATTATTTATCTATTTATTTGTTTTTATATTTTTATTTTATTATTTTATTTATTATCAAATCCTATTTTTGAGTCTGGACATTACACTTTGCAATGGTCACAACCTTTCACAATTACTACTCTTTGAAAAAGTCACAACCCTTCATCATGGTTGCCCTTTGAGAGAGTCACAATCTTTCATAATTACCACCCTTTGGACGAGGTACAACCCTTCATCATTTCTGCCCTTTGAAGAATCACAACCTTCCATAATTACCACCCTTTGGAAGAGCCACAACCCTTCAGATTCTGCCCCTTTGAAAGAGTCACAACCTTCCCTGATTACCACCCTTTGGAAGAACCACAACCCTTCATCATTTCTGCCCTTTGAAGAAGTCACAACCTTAAATAATTATCACCCTTTGGAAGAGCCTTAATCTTTCTTCATTTCTGCCCTTTGAAAGAGTCACAACCTTCCATTATCACCACCCTTTGGAAAAGTCACAACCCTTCATCAATTCTACTTTTTGAAGGAGTTAATTTCCTCTTTTCTCTTCCCTAGGGCCCGTTTGGTAGCTGGAATATGCCTGGAATTGGCATTATCTAATTCCCAATTTTGTTTCTTCCATGTTTGTGTCCATCCAAAAAAACTGGAAATGGAATTTCCAAATATGCCCCAAAATGGGCATTATGCATCTTCCACCCAAATAGGTGGAATTGGAATTTTGAATTCCAATTTTTATAAAACCAAATTTAATCTCTTCGAATCCGTATACACACACATGTATATACACACATGCGTGTGTGTATACACACGTATGTGCATATATGTATATACACACGTCTGTGTATATATATACATATATACACATGTGTACGTGTGTGTATATACACGTGTACGTGTGTGTATATACACACGTGTGTATATAATATATATTCAAAGAAATTAAGAAATAAATAATTAAAAATCCTTATGCATCTTCTCAATCATCTTCCGGGTGAACCAAATGGGTCTAGCCCATATTCCGAAAACCATTTTCAGGATAAGTATCTTCTAGAATTGCAACATCTTCCAGAATTGACTATATCCAGCATTTGGTATTCCAGCACCCAAATGGTTAATTCTTTCTTGATTCCCATCTTCCATTCTTCCTTATTCCTTCATACCCCCTTTCAAATGAACTCTTCTCCCTTATATATCTTAGGTTGTGGAAGTCACAACTCTTCATTGCATGCCTCTTGACCTTTCATTAAACTTAATTAACATGTAATTAAATTATATTATATTTTATTATTTATTTATTATTATTATTATTATTTTATATTTTAATTTCATTATTATTATTTATTATTAAATCCTATTTCAGAAAGGGGGGATTACAATGCTAGCAAGCTAAAATCAGAAATATTGCATGTTTGAAATAAATACTTCAGTAAGGGTTATTACAATAAAGCATGTGTCACCACATTGTGATGTACTTTGCTAACTCTTGATAAAATTTCCACTCCATTGAGGCATGCCTCCTTCCATTTGCTGACTGATTTATTTAGAAATCAACCTTATGCACCTATTTGGCCAAGCACAACCCTTTCCACTCATTTGAAACAACAAAAACAACATTGATGACCATGACAAGGATTCAAGTATGGCTCACAACAAGGAATGTTAAGAATGTCTCAATATGAACAAAATTGTATGGGTACAACAAGACCTACCTTGAATGACCAAGTCATCCTTAATGAAATCTGAAGTATTTTTCCTCATTTCCTCTGATAAAAGAGCAGAAACCACATCATCACTTTATTTTAGAATGTGAAGCCTACAAGAACAGCAGGGATAATTTTCTGGATACTATATCGGATAGTTCTTGGCATAACCTATTCAGCGAGGAGTACATTGAGATGTTAGGTGGGCTCATCATCAGCTTGCACAAGAAACGAACCAAGTTACTGAAGTCGGCCTAGGTTGCCTTGCTGTCCCATAGGCTATGTTTAGCCTTGTGCACGTAAAAATTTTATCTATCTATCAAGTTACAATTTTGAAGTGACTGAATTCATCACCATAACTAGGTTTTACCACGGATCTAGCAACAAACACAATAGAGTAACACACTAGTCTTCATAAATCTTCATGTCCACTACAGCAAGTTGACTAACAACAATGTTTAAGGCATTCAAATGTTCAATTACAAAACTAGTATTTCAATTACAAATCCAAAGAAAAAGTTTGTTAACCAGAGACTTTGTTTGATACAAACTCTGCAACCTTGTCCAAAAGTTTACATGTGGTTTCTACATCCAAGGCATTCAGAAAAACCATTGCTACTAGGCAAAGCCAACCAGACACTTTACCTTTTTGTAACTTTTTCCTAGCCTTCATCCAGAATGCCAAAGGGTTTCTTTCCGAACACTACAATCTAAAAATCCCTGTTGATCAGACGATCCTCCATTTTAAGCTTTCAAATCACAAAATTTTATTCATTAAAATTTTTTATCTCAAGCATCCTAGACATGCTTGCTACAAAATATGTATCTATAGAAATTTCTACACGGTTCCATCTAAAAATAAAAAAATTACAACTCAGAGACCATCTCTTCTTTCATAGGTTAAGGTTAATGAAGCTCTACTACCAAGAAATAGGATTTAGCATTTAATATTCAAAAGTAAAACTAGAATAGTAAACACTAAAACTGCATTACCAAATTGAATTGCACATTCAATGGAAATTTAAAATGTACAAATGTTTGCAACAACAAATATCAAGATGAAAATAAATAAGAAGCAGAAATTCAATAGAGAAAAATGGTAAAACTTCACAGCCAAAAATTTTGTGCACCTTAAACTTCCATACCCTACTTTTGAAGGAGTTCCAGCAACACCCAAATACCCAAAATCTTCTACTATACTAAACCAAAGTCAATAATTAATAAATAGGCATGGACAAACAATTGTCAATTCCATATGCCTCAGTGTTTCAAGATGGATGCTCAAGATAAGAGAATTTCAATTTCGAAGAACCTTCCAGCTTGCATGTAACTCTCTTTGCCATAGCTTCTCTATCTTGCCCATTTGTAACTCTCATCGCCATACTCTTACAATGTCATACCAACATTCCAAGTGACAACTTGTGCCATCCAAGAAATAAAATGGATTTCTCCAAGTGTAGCAACCCATTCCATAAGGGCCAAAAAATTAGAACACGTTATAATATTAAAATATTTACAAGGCTTGCAAGATGTACGACACAACTAACATAATATTCTAACACCCTTTTTCAATTTAAAACTCATTTGAGACACTTTGCATATTGGAGCACTCCAGTACACTAGGGTGTTCATTTTCATGCCCTAAACCATTTTTGCACATTCTTGAAAGTCCAACCTCCAGTTTTCATCTTCTTTGATGCACTGGAAAGCACCTTCACTCCGCCCGGTCAATACACCCATCAGGGCTTGAAAGTAGAAGGTTCATGACCAGCATAAGCAAGGATTCAGCAATGACTAACTACACAAGGTATGATTTTCATTTAACTTGAAATTTGACATTGTACAAAAAATTCTGTATGGGTATGACAGAAGTTAGGACTCGTGTATTCAGGCAAACGGATAAAAAGTTTATATTAAAGAGTATTTCTCTTCATCCCCAAGGAAAAATTCTTGCAGGTTTTAATTTCCTTACAAAATACAACTTATATGATGTCAGGGAACAAAGTATTACAACAATCTAAGAACAGGGATACAAAGAAAGTGTAAGTGCCTACAAGCATTCAACACCTTCGTGGACATACTTAGCATATTTGGTGGATGAGTGCCTTACTGAAATTTTAGAAAAAGAAAAATGGCATATGGTTATTAAACATTGTATTGATGAAGCAATTGAAGTAGAAAGGGCACCTTCCCAGAAGAGGAGTCAAAGGCCTATCCACTAGGAAAAATAATATTCTATATGGGGTAAGAAAGATAAGGAGCTGAATATCCAAAAAGACTTCCTGTTACGTCCCATTTAAAGCATTCCATAACCCAAGAAAGCAGCCAAATGCGAGGAGATTCACCACATGAGCCATAAAGTTAGATGCGCCCACAGAGTTTACCAGGCTATGGAGGTGATTTGAGGTATGGAAATTATCTTAGCCTCCAGGGACACAACTAACCAGCAGGGTAACTACATACATGAAGGAAACAAACAAGGAATATATATAATTTATAACTAGCATAGAATGATCAGGTAATTGCAAACACAATGAAGATGGTGTCAATCTTATCCCACCAAACGGAAGGAATTTGGGCATTAAAAATATGTATAAGAAAGCTCATTTAAACATATTCATGTTGCCACTTGATCTTTCTCCAAACCCATTAACTGAAGATATAAAGTGAAATGGAATCAAATATCATGGTCGTCTTCTGCTTGTTTCTAAGATAAATCTGTGTAATTATTAAGGGAAAAGTTGGAGTCAGGGAATCCTCTGTTTCACAGATAACAAGTACAGAAAAGAATGTTAAATATTCCAATCCCAGAAAACTCTCAGCGGCAAAGTACTTATTGATAAATAATACAAATAGGTATGAACTATTTGCCATCCAAGGGTAACATAGCCCTTTGTGACAAAGAATTCAATTATTGCATTCACCTAATCTTCCTTTGAATAAGATGCATAAAGGCAGAAGACAGAAAAGAAGCAAACACCAATAGCCAATAAAATAATTCAAGATCATGCTCTCTATTACCTAAGCGTTCTGAAAATTTCTTTTGTTCCAGCTCTAAGTTCTGAATGTGTCTCCCATCTCTTTCACGAGCTTTAGTCAGTTGATCCATCTTGGCTTCAGCATCCTAAATGAATTGAGGAAATAATCAATTGGTGCAACAAGTTCCAAAAAGACAGAAATTTGTAATAATACAATGCCCAAGATGGTAATACATATAGGAATATAAATTCCTCACCTACTTCATATTGTTCAGAGATATTCTCAAAACTTTGAAAACATGTTGCTAATGAGAACAAAGATTTATTTGCAAAATATAGACTCGGTTTTTAAGGGTTTTGAAGTAATTCACAATCTGACATTGGACTGGATCCTCTGGAAGTTACTAAATGCAAATGATCATTGGAAATACCAGTATCCCAATCCCTTGTCCTTTGTGGACATCCCAGATGTTTTGTGGCCACAGGAATGCAGAGGGAACATCCCCCTCATGCCCTCTTTTTTACCATATTTTTTTCATGTCCCTGAGATGTTTTGGAAATGTTTGGCATCACATTACTGTTTCCTGTTTTAGAGGGGGTACTTGGGGCATCTTGAGTCTATGGTACATTGACAACCATCTCAATTATTCGATGGAGATCCTGGAGATGTCATGACACCCCAACATCAAAATTGTTTTCTTTTTTTAAATACATTCATAAAATAATAGAAAAAAAAAACAAAGAGGCTAGTTCCAAATATTTACTTCATGGTCATCAACAATATGGCAATCAAATATTCATATTTGCAATTTCAAAGTTGTAATTCAGTGTTCCGTTCAAATTCCAATTTCAATTTTCGGATATCAATATTGAATGTTCCTTATTTAATGTTCAATGCCATGTCATTTGTATTTGAATTTCAGCTCTTCAGAATCTTTCATTATGTTTAACAGTTTAGTTATTCATTCAAAAAGATTATAAATATATGTTTTTTAAGCTTCTAGTATTTTGAATGCACAAAGTATATCATCTCCACATTGTCCCCTGACCATCCCCAAATATAGCCTGATGTTTTGTTGTCCAGGAAGAATGTCCCCAAAATCTAGCCAACGTATTTGTCGTCCAGGAAACATGTCCCCCTGTCACAGATACTCAGAGGAAAATGGGAAAATACTCAAATTGATGAGAACTTAAATCATATCTTGATCCGTAAACTAAGCAAGATATTCCTAACGAGATCACCAAATACAGATTCAATCTATGTTATTGTGGAAAACAATCACTAAGCAAGTAAAAGAGAGCCTAAACAGAACTCAAACTATGGGACACTCAAACAAATGCTTCTAAACATCATCAAGAATCATAGGAAAATGGAAACGGCAATGCCAAAGACCATGACAATGACTAAGATGAGTATTTAGACTTGGACAAAACCCTAAGAAGGAAGTAACTCCAATTGAGGGGAAAATTCCACCTCGTCTCCACTATGTAATCAGCCAGTACAGTGAATACAATGTACACAAAGATCTGAATTCAACCTAAGAAGCTCAACATCTCATTACAAGAGCTTCCAGGAAAATCAATCTGCTGCTCTACTCCAATGGTGTCTTCCAATGCAAACTCTCTTACTTAAAATGAGAAAACTGAGAGCCAACCCTTTGCAGGCATCAAAACATGTATCAATCTGCTGCTCTACACACTTCCCAAGAGTTACGACATGCTTTCCCATGCATGTAGGCGGAAAACAATATTAAAATTCGTACTTTGCACACACAGTGACAAATTCACCAGTTCACAAGATAAAGTTCACCACTTCAGACAAATTCACCAAGGAAAACAGCTGTTCCCCATTATGGCTAATGAGTTCGTCATGGCAAATGCATGTCTGCCACCTATGTAAGCAACAAACTCACCAAAAGTAATAAAATGTCAATTTCTTTAGATCTGCACGTAAATCTGTCTTCTCCCCCAAGATACATTGGAACCCTAACTCTTCAAAAGCCCCAATACAAGTCCTCAATCTTCCAAAACCAACAAAAACTAACTTATCCACAAAAGAAAAATCCTTGACAAGCCCTTGATTAAATGGAGAAACATCAACCTTAAAATCATGATGAAGATCCCATCTTCAGATCACTCCTCAATAATGAAGCTTTTGGTACCCAAAAGCTTAGAGATTCATATGAGACAGGAATTTATTTTTGATATTCTCTTCAGGCTACCAGTTTGCATTGATTGGGAGGTGTCCTTTCAACTCAACCAACCAAGTCTCATGTAATCCCCTATGGTTCTGGATTACTTTCCTTTGTATGAACTAGACATGGACATCTTATCAAGCTCTTCCAATGGACCCGGACTGGGATCTTTAATGGATGGCAAAACCAACTCTTCTTCATCCAACATTTAAGGCTCAAACATAGATCACAAACTCACAGAGTACTCAGTGAAAGCAGAGTACTCAGTGAGAGTAAAGTACTCATAAAAAAATTTGCTAGGTGAATATTCACCATATAAAACTGCAGATCTGTAAGCTCAAGTTTTCAGCAAGACACAAGGAAAATTGTAGAAGTACTCTTAGAAACTCAGCAAGTTGATGTTGAATACTCGATCACATGCAACAAACGTACAAACACACTTAGACAATGGGGAAAAAACTGTCCTTTAACATATTTAAACCTACAAATGTAGCACTCACACAACGATTGAGCATCCTTCACGGTGATTTCAAAGAATTTTATAACAAATGCAATGCTTCTAGCATATATAATTTATATGCTACTCAATTTATAAACAATGTATCAATTGCTTAAACAATGTATTGTGCAATACAAGTAGGAACTGAACGAGTCCATGTTGAATACTCGACCATGTGCAAGAAACATAGAAACACACTTAGGCAATGGATTAAAAAAAGTCTTCTAATCTATTTAATGTTACAGGCCCACAACTAAAGCTCACACAAGAATTGGGGGCCCTTGACAGTGATTTCAAAGGATTTTATAATAAAGGTAATGCTTCTAGCATATAAAGCTTGTGTACTAATCAATTTAGATATGACGCAACGAGTGCTTTAACAATGTATTGTGAGATACATGTGTATGATCTGTTGTACCAAAATTTCCAATGAGGCGTTGTACCATTGAAGTGTTCTGATTATATTCTCTGGATACTTACATTATGATGTTATATATTTACCACTACATGTGATATGTTGTATGACCATCAATGTGCTCTCAATGAGGTTTTGCATTGGTATCTAGATTTCCAAGTCTAAATAATGGGACACATACGTTGTGTATTTATATGTTTAGATTATTACAATGTTTCAGCTTCACTGTTTTGACTATGTTTGATATAATTGTGATTAAATTATCTAATTCATCGTTATGAATTACCGTAGACCATGCATCTTGTTTCCTAGATCATGCTAGTTGTAGATGATTTACAAATTAGATATGATGATTTGACATCATGTCATGGGTTCTATCATGTTGGATGATTTATGTCACTTCGGCAATTATTATGTGGAGCAGGTATACCCGACAGTTCGCCTGAGCATGCAAGTATAAAGTTTTGGCAAATGGTAGTTATAGTAAAGGTGGTCACTTTGAGTCAAAACATGTGTGTAACATCTATCTCACTTGATCAAATACTCATATCGATATGGATGACAGTTAAGTGTGTGACGAATCTAATGAATGCCTGTGGAAACCTGAATTTGAATCGATCAAAATTTTGAAATCCACATGTTGTGCAAACCTGTAAACCTGTAAAGTTTGTCCCTTGCATGTGGTTGTGTTTATCTTCTTGCATTGCATTTTAATTATTTTGAAATGTGTGTTTGTGAAATGTATAACACTTTAAGACAAAAAGGTTACTGTTTGCAACTAGTGAAAAAATAGTTAGTGTATTTTATTCTAGTGAAGGAAATTTAAAGTTGTTCCTTAAAAATAAAATAAGGGCCTATGAGAAATAGTGTTTCTATAGATGGGAATTAAATTTAATTTAAATTCAATTTGACTACCTCTGGCAATTGGAAAAATACCAAATTTAAATGGTATTAATGTGGATATTCATTCTATGCTCTTCCTCCACATAATATATCTCGTGTCATCAGCACTTGGCAGCATATCCATTCCCAAGTCAAGGATTTCCTTCAACTCTATAATAACCACCCCCTGATTTTTTTTGAAGTATTTCTTGCAAGTTTATTTTTGACTGAAGTAGTTCGTTGTTTGTTAGCTTCAGATTGCATTCATGATAACTATTCAACATATGAAAGATACACTCAATAACATACTAGTTGAAGGGGTGGGGGAGAGGGTGTGATGCCTTCACACCCCAACAATACAATGGCATAGAATAACAGAAGTAAATTTGTAACTAAACTAACAAACCCACATCAAAATACTGAAAACCACGTCATCTTCTTCAACCCAAAATCTACTAGCAAGCTCCAAAACAGTGAAAATATGAAACTCAATGAACCAACCAGCTAGGGTGTGTCTTTCACCACAAAAATCAGTAACCTAAATGACAAATTTTGTCCTCTATCCAGCCAAGATGAACTCCAAAATCATTCCAGCAGCATAACAATAAGATATCAATTCAAGCATAAACATATGAGAGCTCAACAAAGAATATAGAGAAAGAAAGAGAAGTTAGCGCAACCAAATTGCAATTTGAATTCATTTCCCTCTCTTTTCAAATTCACATGAAATGCAATTTACCCCTAACTGGATCAAACCATTTTTTAAAAAACTCATAAAACATTTTGATTTACTTTGTCTCCATATTCATCCTTGGCATCACTTTAGAAGATGCATCAAAAAATTAAACTTCCCCCTTTCCTAGGCATCAACTTAGGATGTCCAATTGGCCCTCTTTTATAAACAACTTAAAGTCACTAGTTACTAGGCAAGATTTGATGGGGGCTATTTTAAAAAACAACTTTATAAAGACTTAGCGAATAAAACAAAAATCTTTCTAAAAACAAAAGAAGTCACCAAGTCCCAACTGAAACTCACTGCACTAAACTAAAAGGGGAATAGAGGCCATGATCAAACAGAAGCAATCATAAAAAAGATCATTAATATTTATATAGGGCAGCAATTAATAACTTCCAGGCCAACCCTCACAAACAGCAATAATGGCAGCAGTTAATAAAGGGAAATGCAATTTAATCATAGGGGCCAACGCACGACGGTGCAAATAGCAGCAACTTCATTAAAGGTAGCGACTCCCTTAACTAAAGAGGAAATACACTAATTGAAACCTTTAATAATAACATTGGTTAATAAAATTAGTGGAGGGACATAATTAAAAAGACGACCTAGAAAGAGGTATGAATATTGAAGAGATGCGATGAGAACGGATGCATGGGAAGGGATATTTCTGTTCTGACCCAAGGAGGATATAAATAGCATAAGAATCAATTCCAAGACAACCACTATTGGCAGCAAAAGACAAAACATTATCAGATATGAGGATCGATCCACCAGCATAAGTATCTTATAGCAGAGATAATCAATCATCAGCAGCAGAACGCAACACAAAAACAGCAGTCTTATTATTCAGCAAAGGAGGCAGCGAAGTATATAATATAAGCAGAAGAGATCTTCATCAAACAGCAATATTATCTACATCAAAACAAGTTGTAGTATTATCTTCAGAAATTGTCGTATATAGCAATAATTATACATACTTGATTAGATGTCAATATCAATATATCTTGTAGACTCTATCTCTAACATATATATATATATATATATATATATATATATATATATATATATATATTTGGCAATATTATACACCTACAATAATCAACCATATTGGGGAAGGAAAGGAAGTGCAAGGAGGGGGAA
Organism: Thuja plicata; assembly: GCA_018584345.1. Taxonomy (NCBI): domain Eukaryota; kingdom Viridiplantae; phylum Streptophyta; class Pinopsida; order Cupressales; family Cupressaceae; genus Thuja; species Thuja plicata. Next base: position 1,534,546 of record MU223183.1, on the reverse strand, counting down.
AGGTGACGCCTCACTAAGTGCATGTTGATGGGTGTTTTATGACCATGCCAACACAGAATAATATATCAAGGCATCTTATCCTCTCTTGATCAAAATTCCGTGTATGCTAAGATTGTGAAAGATCATACAAGTAATTCCAAGGTTCCTTTTATGTGTGGATAAGCTCAATGGTCGTTGTGATATGTTGGTAACACAAAGGGACTTACGTTTGAATCGTTCTTCACTTCTTCTGCAATGCTGCCTAGAACTTCTTCATTGGCTATTGCAATCTCGTGATACTTCTTCCTTGAATGACACAATTGAAATATACTGAATGAAAAATCTCGTCATGGAAATTCATCAAACACCATTACATTCTCCATTGAAATTAAAGCACTTTATCTAACAATTGAGAAATTGGAAGAATACCATGCAACAAGTTGAAATAAACATGAATGCATAACTTGAATGAAATCAATTTTTTATTTCCCTAAGTCTTACAATAATGTCTTCCTTCTCCTATCCTACTTCTACTCTAAGGAGCAAGAGCTCTTTACTTCTAATAAGCTAACCATCTATCTATCGCCCTATCTTATGAATTACAAATGAGAAGGCAGGGCCTTTATATAGGTTTTAAAATTGCAATGTGGCTCAGATTGAAACAACATCGAGGGCCTAGATTTTGCCACCTCAGCCCTAATTAGGGTTAGGGCAAGGAGAGGGATTCCATCATAAATAAGCTGGTTCACATGGACCAATTAGAAGGGGGGCAACCCACTTAGTGGGAGAGTGGTCAAAGTTGACCCATAATAAGGCAAGATGCCCACTAAGCATTAAATGGTCGTCTGCTCATAATAGATTATGCTTGATTTCCTTCTTTAAATGCAGCGAAGATGGACATGTTGACTTGAAGACCTTTGATTAGCTTGTGAAGATTACTGGGCGCCATGTCAGCATGTTGGGTGCCATGTAGACTCGGGTATTTTCTAACTGCATCATTTTGTAACCAAGGTCCCAACTTTGATTGACTCTTATAAAACTCTCTCCTTCAACATTTTTATCCTTCCATGCACTAACTTGAGAATTCGCGGTTTTGAAATGGATTGGACTACCTCATCGATGGTTTTGGAATTTCTAGAATTTCTTTACACAGAACTGCCTGATTATAGTCTTGGATTTCGAGAGTTCCTTCTATATTTGTTCTTGAGATTTTAATCTTTGCAGTCTTGAACCTTGAATGCCTTGAACTAGATTGTCTGAAACTAGAATTCTGGAATTTGAATGTCTGGAATTCAAATGCCTTGAACTAGATTTCTTGGAACTTGGACATCTTTCACCCTAGTCTTTCTTGCACTAATGTCTTTCATCCTCTAACTTGTCAAGATGTCATATTTCATCAAAATATCACCTTAGACATTAAATTCCAAGCCTCGTGTCATTTATCCACCTTGGGAGCATATGAGACAGGTGGAAGGATTATCCTTCAAGTCCCCAATCCCTCATCACTGCGATTTTGCACTCAGGAGTGCATAATAGACATGAAGGAGGAATTTTCCAACACTTAGCCATTTTTCAACATTTTCATGCTCATTCTTTGGGTGGGATTTTTGCACTCAAGAGTGCATAATAGACATGAAGGAGGAATTTTCCAACACTTAGCCATTTTTCAACATTTTCATGCTCATTCTTTGGGTGCATTTGCGGACTCAAGGAATTTTCTTATACTTAGCCATTTTTTGATCTTTCCTTGTACTCTTAAGCACAATTTGAGACATGAAGGAGGAATTTGGAATTTTGGAAAAATTCCTTGCACACTAGGAATTCCCCTTCTTGGGCACAAATGGAGCTTGGAGAAGGAGTTTTCCATTTTGAAAAAATTCCCTGTACTCTAAGAAATCCCTCTCTTGGGTGCAAATGGAGCATGGAGAAGGATTTTTCCATTTTGAAGAAATTCCTTACACTGTGAATTCCCTCTCCTGGGCGCATTTTAAGGATGGAGGATTTTCTCCACACTTAACTAAATTTGGATCGCCTGACTTAAGTGTTCATTCCTCCGGATCTAGAACTGGATACTTTCTGTTTTCTTGTCATGTTGCCAAAAATAGACTTACTAAAAATAGTAAGTTTGTCCAAACATAAAATTAGGCCAATCCGAGACACAGTGAAACTTACTAAAAATAGACTTGCTAAAAAATAGACATTACTAAAAATAGTAAGTTGTTCCAAACTCAAAATTAGGCCAATCCAGGACAATGAAACTTACTAAAAATAGAAATTTCCAAAAATAGTAAGCTCATCAAAACAAAATTTCAAAGGCAATTGATTTCCTTTCCATACTTAGCCAATTTTTTTATTTTTCATGCCATTCAAATGATTGGGTGCACTTTTTGGGTGGAAGAGGATTTTCCTTTGAAGAAGAATTCCTTGCACGTGGAGAATTCCCTTTCCTTGGCTCATTTTGGGGGTGAGGGAGGATTTTTCCTTTGAAGAAGAATCCCTTGCACATAGAGAATTCCCTTTCCTTGGCTCGATTTGGGGGTGGAGGATTTTTCCTTTGAAGAAGAATTCCTTGCACGTGAAGAATTTTCTTTCCTTGGCTCGTATTGGGCGTGGAGGATCTTTGCTTTGAAGAAGAATTCCTTAGCCTTAGAGAATTGGCACTCATGGAGCTTAGGGAGGAAACTTCTTACATTTAGCCAGTTTTTGTATTCTTCCATGTTCTTCCATTTTGGGCGCACTTGAGACATGGAAGAATTTTTCCATTTTGAAGAAATTCCTTGCTGCCCTTGGATTCACACTCATGGCCGCATATTAGCACTTGTGGGGGATTTTTCAATTTTGAGGGAATTCCTTGACTCTTGAGAAATAGCACTCATGGGTGCCGCTAGGGGTGGGTCAAGGATTTTTCCATGACTTAGTCGTTTTTGTACTCCTCCTTGCTCCTTTGATCCATACTTAGTTATTTTTCAAATCATTTCCTCTTTGATATTTTTCATGCCATTTCCTCTTTTGGGTGCTTTTTCAGAGATGTTCTTCAGACTTAACCATTTTTCAAGCTTTTTCATGACTTACCACTTATGGATATTTCCACTTATTGATATTTCAAGGACCTTTCTAGAATTAGCCATTTTTGGATCGGCTACCCAACTTTTTTTAACTTCCCAGATATAGAACTAGATACTCTTTTGTTTCCTCTTCAGCCAGAGCTCATATGTTGCCACAATGGACCTGCTAAAAATAGAATTACTAAAAATAGTAAGTTTGTTCAAACACAAAATTAGGCCAATCGAAGACACAATGAAATTTACTAAAAATAGACACTGCTAAAAATAGTAAGTTGTTCCAAACTCAAAATTAGACCAATCTAGGACATAGTGAAACTGACTAAAAATAGAAATTTCAAAAAATAGTAAGTTCATCAAAAAATTCAAAACTTCACTAGCATTCTTCTTGAAAGATCAATTCACTATTATACTTGGCTAACTTCACTTTTTTCACAAGATTTCCATTCTCAGAACAAAAGGCAAGGTAACATTTCACTTCTACACTTAACCAAATTCCACTATCCCACACAAAACTTTCTAAGAATCAAAGGCAAATGTTAATTCAATTCCAGACTTAGGACAAACCACCAGCGTAATTGAAGGGTTGGGAGACGACGCTGACCACAAAAACACTTGGTTTATTCAGCAAAAAGAGGGGGTCCCCATTTTCTTTGGGGCAATGTGTAAAAAGGTCACAACAGTACGCCACCTCATGAGATCGGTAGAGGACCGCATGGGGCCTAGGGGGCAGAGATTCTACTCTTGGGCCTAAGGAAGTTAAGGGCACCCTATTGCAATCTTCCCTCCGAGCTTATATGGGTTAGTTATTGAGGTAACTAAAAAAGGATCTTCGAGATGAGAGAAGGATAGCGTGCAGGGAAATGGTGAATAGGCTCCGCTGGGTACGCCACCTCATGTGTAAGGTTACGACCACATGATGCCAAGGGGGACAAGTTTCACTCTTAGGCCTGGGGCCAGAGATAAATAGGGCGCCCAATCATGTCCTTCCTATCTCAACGAGAACCTCATAATAAGAGAAGTATGGAGTGATGGAGGGGAGCGTTGTATAGGCTCCACTAGGTAAGCCACCTCATGAGCATGGTTACGACCACATGAGGCCAAGGGGTATAGAGTTTCCGCTCTTTGGCCTAGGCCCAAAGATAATTACGGCACCTCATCATGTCTTTCCTATCTCAACCCTCATTGTGGTTGAGCCCATAAGAATTATGTGCTATAAGTATCTCTCCGTTAACCCTAAAGATGGATGCATTACATGTATCATGATTATATTATTATTATCTAATTTGGTTGCAGGTTCCAGACATGCTTATTTCATCTTATTCCTAGGTTAGGAGAATATAAATTGCGTAAGAATAGACTCCAAGACAACCACCATTGGCAGAAGAAGACTATATGTTCAGATAGAAGGATCAATCCACTAGCAAATGTAATTTTATAGCAGAGATAATTGATCATCGGCAGCAGAATGGAACACAAAAAAAGCAGTCAGCATAGGAGGCGGCAGAAGTGTATAATATAAGCAGCAGAGATCTTCATCAAGCAGCAATATTATCTACAGCAGATCGAGTTGTAGTAATATCTTCAGACACTGTTGTATGGAGTAACTATGCATACTTCATTAGATGTGAATATCAATATATCTTGCAGACTTTATCTCATATATATATATATATATATATATATATATATATATATATTGCCATATATATATATATGGCAATGTTATACACCTACAACAATCAACCATATTAGGGAAGGAAAAGGAAGTGCAAGGAGCGGGAACAGTGAGGCCTCACGAGGTGTGCCACTTCATGAGATCGGTTAAGGACCGCATGGGTCCAAGGGGGTCAGCGATTCCGCTCTTGGGCCTAGGGTTGAGTTAAGGGCACCTTGTTGCAATAATTCCTTTGAGGCTATACGGGTTAGTTATTGAAGTAACTAAGAAAGGAATCTTCAAGAGGAGAGAAGGATAGCGTGATGAGGGGTACAACGTATGGGCTACGCTAGGTACGCCACCTCATGAGTATGGTTATGACGACATGAGGCCAAGGGGGGCAAAGTTTCCGCTCTTGGGCCTAGGGCCAGAGTTAATTAGGGCACCCCATCATGTCCTTCCTATCTCAACGGGCTCTCCAATCATAAGAGGAGGAAAGGATAGCGTGATAGAGGGGAACAATCTGCAAGCTCCTCTAGGTACGCCACCACATGAGCATGGTTATGACCACATGAGGCCAAGGGGGACAAAGTTTCCAGTCTTGGGTTTAGGGCCGGAGATAATTAGAGCACCTCATCATGTCTTTCCTATCTCAGACCTCATTATGATTGAGCCCGTGAGAATTATGTTTTATTACTCTCTTAACCCTAAAAAAGGATGCATTACATGTATTATGATTATATTATTATTATCTAATTTGGTTGCAGGTTCCAAGACAAGCTCATTTCATCTTATTCCTAGGTTAAGGAAATATATCCAACTCTATTGTGTTCCTTGTTTCATTTGGATTTGTGAATTCAGGGCTCAGGGCCGAGTATAAGGTGATCCCAAGAGGGGACATTACAGGAAGTGTGCCTTCGCATGATTGCAATCAGTTATCAATTCAGTTAGTTGATGTCTAGACCTTCTAGTTAACATAAATCTTGTGTTGGGTTTCCTATCTCTTGAGCACTATTTGTCGCATCATGGAATGAGTATGATGATGGTGTCAGTCTCATCCCACTCCTTATGTTTGAAAGAGAACAAGATCGTGATCTTGTGTCCTACCTTCATTGTGGAGGACGCTCCACCTTCTCATTGGATTTTCATGGTGACCTATACCATATCATGTGAAGTCTTCTACTTGCACATCCATATGGATGAATATGTGAGGGCAGTCATGGTTGTCGTCGTACTTAGTCACGACACCTTGTGTGCATGCTGGTGTGCTATCTAACATGTGAATGTTGCATTTGAAACATGAAAAATTTGTTCATCCCACTACTTGCATTGAATTCAATTTTACTTGCATTGAATAGAGTTGTAAACATTACTTACTATTTTACTTGCATTGAATGCACTATAGTACCTCGGAGATAAGGCATATGCAAGGAGGTGCAATGGGGTGGTCATCTTTTCCCAACGATGATGAATGATTGTTTCCACCGTGTTGCATAAGGTTTCACATTGTATGGGATCATTCTCATGTTTTTGTATTTCAATTTGTCGCATCATGGAATGGGTATGATGATGGTGTCACTCTCATCCCACTCCTTATGTTTGAAAGAGAACAAGATCATGATCTTGTGTCCTACCTTCATTGTGGAGGACGCTCCACCTTCTCATTGGGTTTTCATGGTGACCTATACCATGTCATGTGAAGTCTTCTACTTGCACATCCGTATAGATGAATATGTGAGGGCAGTCATGGTTGTCGTCATACTTGGTCACGACACCTTGTGTGCATGCTGGTGTGCTATCTAACATGTGAATGTTGCATTTGAAACATGAAAAATTTGTTCATCTATTGTTTCAAGGGCAAAAAGTTGGAGCATTACAACAGCTTTGAATAGAAGATCTGAGGAATTTCAACTTTCATGGTTAGTTTTCTCTTATTTTACAAACATGTAAGTTAGTTCCAGTCTTCTACCATGTTAAATATAGAGTTGTAAACATTACTTACAATTTTACTTGCTACAATTTTTTAACAAAGGATTTTGTGCTTTAGAGTTGAAAATTTTGTTTTTATGGTTAAATTAATTAGTGTCATTGCTTCCGAACTACTGTACTACATTTGTCACGCATCTTTTAAATGAACTTTATTTATTTCTGTATTCAAATCATTTTTTTAAACATTATATTTTTGGTATTGAAACATGATGCTGATTAAATGCAATAGCGTCTAGCACCACATCAATCTCATTAACAATGATGCTTAATGAAGGCATTATGTAATGTCCCCTTTTTAGGGTACATTATATTGTGCCAGTTTGTTAGCCCTTTCCACTTTGGCTCGGTGGGCTAACCGGGGCGTGGTCGTGTTCCAGGGGATGAGCGGCCTAGGTGTTTCCAGTTC
>MU223183.1:1499136-1527018 GCA_018584345.1 Thuja plicata | reverse complement strand
AACCCGATTCATCCCAGTGCGGATTCATTCAGAGTTCGCCATTGCTTTTATCAGGTTCTTATCATCCAGTCTTACTGTTATTTGCCTATAGTTCAGATTGGAATGTAATAATCTATGGTTTTGTATTTCTGTTATAAAATACATGCCATTTTCTGAGTATTATGCATGATTGTATTTGCTGGTTTTATAAATACATCTGCCGGTTATTCGAGATTATCTACTGGTTCTTTGCATGTTATTGTTTATTATAAATCTGCATCAGTTTTATCAGTCGGAAACAGTAAATGTCCAGTTGGGGACATTTCAGTGGTATCAGAGCTGGTTTTCCTGCCAGCCTGTGGAGTTTATTCAGAAACAATTCTCCAGAAGGGGTTTATCAAAGTTTTGCTATGAGACAAAAAATTTACAGACCGTGTTTTTGAAATAAAAGAAGTTAAGGTATTTGGAGTTCTGAAGAAGTTTATCTGATTTGAGAAGAGTGATTTCAATTCAAAGATCGATAGACCAGTTGAAATCAGCAGTGTTATTAATCTATAAGTCTCAGCAAGCATGAGTTTGAATTAATCTCAGAAACATCAGTTTCCAGCGTAACATCTTGGTCTCAAGAATAGCAGTACTTAGTAATAAATACCATTTACATCTGTTACATAGTGGGGAAGGATCGATATTGTCTCTGAAGACTCTTGCCTCAGCAAGTCTAAACGTCTGCCCCCCCCTGCCCGATAATATTGCAACTGGTATTCACGCAGCAGACATAATACTTCAGTGACGGCTCCCTTCTTTAGTTATCGAGGAACGGTAACTACCAGTGCCCAATCATCGTGGAAATCTCTGCTCCACGTTTCATTACCGCATTGAATATTGAAACTGGGATTACATCGCCTAAATATCGCAGTCAGTCCTCGTATAGACCCCAGCATCAAGTAACGGCACATTTAACAGTAGAGATAGCAGCGACATCTGCAGTATACAGGAACCTTTCACACACACACTACCTTTGGTAAGGAGGAGTAGCGTTAGCATCTTTATCCACAGATTAGCGGATTCCCGTGATGGTCTGGTATCCGACTGGAAAGGAAATCGCGTGAACATTGGAAGAGGTAGTGCGGGCAGTGACAGACGACACCAACAATCTCATACGCAGACCAAAAACACTGAGGACCCTCACACCACAGTCTGCAGTAGATTCATCGCTGCCTCATAGCTATTCCGTGGAAGCAACTGACAGACACGGGATGTCCACACCCGACTATGCAAGGTGGTCTCAGCTAGCAGCTCTTTCGGACTCCAGTGTCGGGTATTGAGCATTCATAGCAGACACACAGTGCCCACTGAGTCTACAGCTCGGTGTATTCATAACAGAATCCCAGCGCGTACTGGAACATTAGGTGGATATTGTATAGCAGTCGGTGTTCCCAGGCACAGCGAAAGTCTTCAGGGTACAATGAAGAAATATAAAATTAAAGCTTTATATTTGGTTGCTTAAATGTGACTGATGTTTTCTTGAGGACGTAGCCCCTTGAGGATTCTTGAGAACTGGACGTAGCCCCAGCATTCTCAGTTTGGGTGAAATCATACAGATTTCATATTTGGATTAAATGCACAGAAAACAGCTTATGGATGATATTGGAATTTTCAGTTTGGCAAACAAGTAAGTATTTCAATGTGGCGTCAAACTCTGCAGTTATAAACCTTTCATAGGATTCAGAAATTTTAATTACTCCCAGTGAAGTACCAGCGATACAAGTTCAAAGCCCAGCACAGCAGGATCCCGTCATAAGCAATATCCATTCTCCAGGATACGGTTCTCCCACTGCAGTTTCCGGTTGACAGAAGTCTGGGCGTGAGTTTTCGTATGCTATGCACATGGTAATAGCCGAGACCGCAGAGGACAGGCATTTCATAACAGTCTGGGCAGATCACGCCACTAACGTGGAAGCCTGAGCACTCGCATTTTGCATTGAGACTGTGATAGCAGGGTCTATCAGCATCGGGCCCGATTCTCCCTTAGAGGTCACGCGAGTAGGCAGGGACAGACCGCGGGTTGAGAGAGACTGTCGTGTGATCAGACCGCGACAACCATTCACAGCAGTCATATTACAGACTGCGTAGCTACTCTGGCAGTGACGTTCATCCAACTATAGACAGCGCTTTCCCCCTGACAGGCCACGGGCTGAGGGAATAACAGCGGGACCATCTTCATGCACCTCCGCAGCAGTCACTACACAGACTGTAGAGTCGCGCCGGTTGTGGACTCCCTTCAATCTACAGGTCGAGACTTCTCCCGTATCAGGTGCACTAGCCGCTATCTTCCTCTTTCTCTATATATGTATGAAATGAATTAATTGTTGAGTGCGGCATCTTTCAGAACCTGTGTGATTATATGTATCGATTTCTTAACATCACAAATCTATAGCATATTTTGTGAATGTTTAATCTGCGAATGTTGCTTTAAATTAGTCAAGTCTCCTGCATTGTAGTCGGGTGTAGTGACTTCACTGTTCGAATACATCATCATATTTCTCCTATGCGAGAGACCTGATTATTACACAAAGTTATGAATGTTGCTTAGACTAAACCTCCACTCGCAGTCTAAGGGCATTAAATGTTCAGTTAGTTGGGAACAAAATCCAGTACAGAGGATATTACAGCGTGGAATTTGGTATTGATTCCTTCTCAGTCTCAAAAGCTATATCAGGCTGGTTACGGATTTTCTTTGCAAGCATATATTTGTGGATTTATAAATCATTATATTTTCCAGCAGTGGCATTGTGTATGAGATTATCACCAATCTTCTATACATTATACATTGAGAAATCAAATAATATTTACCCGTCATACCATCCATATTTTTAAACAAGAAATCAGCCAAATACACAAGAATATCTCAGACAAACAATTACTACAGCCAGGCAGGGATATTACACATTAATCACCTCAAATACAATATTGAAAGCATTCTTAACCATGACACCAAGCCACATGAAAATGTCATGGGAGAAACAAAATAAGAGATGCACTGTTGGATGAGACAAAATTAGAGCGGGTGATGATAGATCTAGTTAAAGCAGCATTCATTTATCCTGAAACACGAGATAAAACAGAGGTAGATATGCAAGTCTGGTCATAGTAATGGATCACAAGAGCATAGAGAAACCTTGTCGACTCTTACACCAACAATAGAAACATGATCATATTGAAATATCTTAGAACTTTCACCAATCAAACCAATGTTTAGAACATTTGGTAACTGAGTCACAACTTGTAAGAAAGGTGAAAACAATCATAGAAATCAGAAGCAAGCTTGCAAATAGATGCAAACCAAAAAATTAAGGACACCTGCCAATAAACAAATTAATAATCCATCTTATGTCAACAACATCGCCCATGCACTCAAAAAGAGCATCACAAGTTAGTTTGTCATGCTTTACATCCCAGCAGTTGTGCCGAGTCAAAACCAGCAACTAAGTTCAAAGATTCCCCTGAGGTGCTACCATGGAGAAATTCATTTGAAAAAAAAAACTACTTGAATTACCTTCCGTAGTTTACAACATATATTCCACCCCTTACACTACTAGATATTCTACATTTGATGCCCTAGAACTACTTGAGACACTTGCAGTCAAGAAATTGGTTCAAGGACCAACCCTTGTTACAGTCAAGAAAAATTACATATATAGCTCTTGGTATTGCTCTAAGAGACATAGGATGATGACACATTGCAAAATCTCATAGCACAAGAAAACAATTTGGTTCAACAGCTCTCTGCAGCACCATTCATTTGCAATGTGGAGATGCAACTTAAATTGATTTTCCAATGGAAAAGATCTCCTCCGGATCCATGGCTGCAAAAAATAGAGAGAACATCTCATTTAAGCCCTAAATGAGATTTAATGGTGGACATTAAATCTCCACCATTTATCTTCCGCACGTTAATGGTTACTCTCTATTAATGCCACCACAAGCCCCAAAAAGATATACAGTAACTGCAAGACAAATGCCAACGAGAACTTTGGATTTTTTAAAGTACTCCCAATTACACAATGCCCAAGAGAAAATAGGGCAAGCTATGTTACAAAGAGCACCATTGAATTCAATAACCATCAAATCGGGTCGTATCTTCACTACCAAGGCAACCCAGCATGCACCAACACAAGTGATCCTCATTGCATTCAAACAAGGAAAGGGAAACATCCAAAAATGCATATGTGCCTTTGAAAACCATGGGGGCGTGGACAACAAGAAAACAGCTTGAAATTTTAGCAAGATATAAGGCCATGCCAACACTAGACGATAATAATGTGAATAAATAATATCATGCAGACCAAAGAAGCATAATGAGAGCACATTAGAAAGTCAAATGAAAACGCCAAAGCAATTGGACCCGACGAAGGAAACATGTGGCACAAGAAGACTACAACACCTTAGAGCACACCCAAACACAGCAGTAAGAGCTAAGGTTAGCTAATCTTGACATGTAAGTCTCATATAGACAAGCCAATAAGAAGCCAGTTAGATGTACAAGTCACCACAATAAACATTTGGGCCTTCCACCGCAAAGGCGATGCATGGCGAGCAACACGTCATTTAAGAACCTAAGTAGTGCACCATGATAGTATTAAAGCTCAAACCAGAATCAATAGAAGGACAACCCCATGCACATGAACACACCCTAGAGATAAATCTCAAATATAATGACTAAAGATCTAAGTTACCGATTCGGGTGCGGGTGCAGATGCGGGTGCGTGGATGCGCAAAAAAAATTTTTGCAGTTTGGATGCGTTTATATATATATATATAAAATAAATGCAACAAAATATACAAAATTAAATCATTTGATAATAAACATAATATAATACTTCAATTTCATCATTGATAAAGATTCAAGACAAATATTAAATACCAATTCATAGTTCACAAATATTCAAATAAGCCATATCATATAAGAAATCAAAATGTAGTTCATGATTCAATGTTCATCAATCAAGATTCACTAATCAGAATCATAAGGATTCTCAAAAAAATCCTCATCATCTCCAACTGCTGCAAGTTCAAGATCATTTGAACCCAAAGCAGTTCCACTTGTACTAGATGCAGCATGTCTTGAGATGTAATCATCAACATCATAATTTGAAGTGAGTCTAGTAAGAACCTCAACAGTTGCCACCAAGTTGGCACACTCTGGGGCTACATCCCAAAGCTTGGCTGCCCCATCCTTGTAGTGCTCCTCCTTACGTGACAAAAGACACAAGTTTGTATGAATGTAAACCAAGTCTTCAGATTTTTTTGAGCCCAACCGGTTACGCCTCGCTGAGTGGATAAAGGAGTATGTACTCCAATCCTGTTTGGCGGCAGAAGAACTTGCAACCTGGACAATGTTCACAAAATTAAACATAAAAATGTAAAGCAAATTAAAGTATGTTAAGTACTAAATTGTAGAATACAAGTAGTAAACAAAAACAAAAAAAACTTACTTGTGAGAGGACCTTGATTGCAAGAGGTTGTAGATTCTTCAATGGTTGACCATAGAGGTACCACCATGTTGTAGCTGCCATGTCGTATTGGTCCTTTACTGCAAGAGGACTATGTTTTATTCCCAAGGCAAATAAGCCAAATTCTGTCCAAACTTTTTTGTGCATTTCATCATCTTGGAAGTCTTACAAAGGCCTTTTAGCACCCATTAGCAACTTCTTCATCTGCATATGGTGCTACTCTATCTGGCATAGCAAGTATTTTAGTACTATAGTACCTCGGAGATAAGGCATATGCAAGGAGGTGCAATGGGGTGGTCATCTTTTCCCAAAAATGATAAATGATTGTTTCCACCGTGTTGCATAAGGTTTCACATTGTATGGGGTCATTCTCATGCTTTTGTATTTCAATTTTTACCTTCTTCACCATTGTTTCCATGCCATCATAGACATCCCCCAAACAAGGTTTATCTGTGTCTGCAAATCCGAGCATAGTCATGATAGGCTCGGTGAAATCCAATACAAATTGCACACGAGCCCACCAATTGTCATCCAAGACCAATGCCTTGACCTTTTGGGCCCTCTCTGAATTTGAAGCCTTCCACATTATCCATAGGTTGGAAATAACCATTTGGCTCAATGCTTCTTGCACCTTGACAAGTCGTCTCATAACAATAGTATGAGACGCAAATCGGGTCTTAACAACCTAAGTAAGTTTATAACAATATGTCAATAAATATTGAGCAAATTTATATACAAATTGATAATTGAACATGACATTAAATTTCTTAAAATTAAATAACCAAAGTAAATTTAGTAATTACACTTATCTTCAACAACTCCGATTTGGAGAAAGATCTGAATATCAATTGTAACATTTGGTGGTTTGTCACAAACATCTAGATCTCCTCCCCCTCTTGGTATATTTGTTTCACCCAATCTATTTGAGTGCCAACTTGTTGCATCACCAAGTTGAGAGAGTGTACGATGCATGGTGTCCAAAAAGTGTGGTCATATCAGCCCTCAACCAAAGCACCTGCACCCCTACAAATTTTTGCATTGTCCGTGATTACCTGGACCACATTCTCACTACCCACCATCTCTATGGCCTCAATGAGAATTCTGGAAATGAACTGTGCAGCTTTCACTTCCCCTTCACAATCAACTGCCCTCAAAATCATTGCCCCTTTGGGGGAGACTGCAATCACATTAATCAATGGACGGTTTTTTGTATCTTTCCATCCATCGGAAACAATAGAAACACCCGAAGTTTTCCAAGAACTTCTAACTGGTTTAAGAGATCTCTCTATAGAAGTCCTCTCTGTTTGCAACAGGGTGGTACGCACTTTTTCATACCCGGGACTTGTGTAATCAGCCAGTGCTTTATTTATGGCTGTCACCGTCTCCTTCCAATATGGTGATCTCACCAAGTTGAAAGGAAGACCATTGGCATAGAGGCAACGTGCAATGCCTTGATCAGCAAGCTCTCTTGCCTCCATTTTAAATGTCGTGGCCAACGGACCTCTTTTGCGAGTGGTAATTTTTTCTTCTTCCTCTTTCACTTCTGATACAAGTACTTGCAAGAATGGATGTTTGGAGGATTCAACTGGTTCATTGGGCAATTGCATTTTTTTCTTTCCGGACGGAGGTTGATAAGTATTTTTTTTATCTATTAACCAATTTATCAGCCTCTTTTTGTTCTTTTATAAATCCTACTATTTGTGCATTAGACATCCCCTTCCCATTTTTGCTTCCTTTGCACGTTCCTATTCCTTTACCAAAAGGGCCCATAAAATGAAGTTGGACCTGAGAATATGAGCTATTGAATGGTTTACTCTCACATACATTACACTTCCAAAGATATGAGCCACCTCCTGAAACTTGTGATATTCTTGTGGTATGTCTCCATAAAGGAGATCCTACATCAATTTTGAAGTTATCGGCTTCTTGCCCTCCCACTGAACTTTGACTACCGTTGGCGGCCATTCTTCCACAATACAATCTAATTTCTTGCAGTTGCTATAATAAGAAATTAAACAAATTTAAATTAGGAAATTCAAAAAAACTATGAACGTCAAGCATACAAGTGCAAAAAAAAGATAGAAAAATGTTAAAATAGATAGCTAAACTTGTTTCTTTATTTCTTTAAAAAAAATGAAAAAAACTTGAAAATTTTCTTCCCAAACTTGAAAAAATTCATCAAAATCTCAAAAAAAATCATTAAAGGACTCAAGAATGGGATCAAATGCTTACCTTAGACGCTTAGAACTCCTTTGTGGAAGTTATCTTGCACCCCACGAACAATCCTCTTCGAAAATAATCACCTTGCCTTCAAAATGCCAAAATGGAGACCAAATGAGAAGAGAGCCTAGTTGCAAACAAAACGAGTTGAAAAAAGAATGAATGGCCTCTTTTAGGGTCGTTTTAGAGTTTCGGAGCCAAAAAAGGGTTAAAAATAATATAAAGCACATGTTATAAAGTGTTTTTAAGTTGTTTTTCTTTTTAAAAATGAAAAAAAATTATGCATGGGTCGCGGTTGCCTTGTGGATGCGTACAGGAAGCGCATCCAGGGCAGCCGGATGCTCTCTGGATGTGCTTCATGTGGGCATCCACAGGGCATTCGGATCCGAATCCACATCCGTTCGTGAATCCAGCCTGAACGCCAGGGAATTAGTAACTAAGCTACAAATGAACACATGAAATTGAAAATACAGAAAATAGTGCTAAGACGGTCTTGTTGATATTGCAGAGAAGTTAATTCCATTAACTTCATACAAAAACTATCTAGTCAACTAATGACAAATCATTTGCAAGAATATCTAGACTAATGAGTCTTCTTTTTTTAGAGAATCTAAGTGACATGTCGCAAGTATGGCATACAATAAGGTCCTTCATTTGTGTGACAATTGACACTCCAAGGTGGTTAGAATATGGAGTTGGGATTCATGAAAGAACTCAGTCTATATCTAATCCAAGACACCAATTGGGGAAGGTTGAGGAGAATATGAGATGATGCCTGGTTCATGCGTTGATAGTGTTGTGAGGAATAAGTGATTGAGCAGTGTGTAGAGGTTGTACACTGGATGTATGCAGAGTGAAAAAAAGAAAACATAAGGAGGAATTTACCATATTGTATTTGGATGTTGTGCTAATTGATAAAATTGTTGGCTCTCTTTTGTTGTTGGGCTTTTCCCCTAAAAGGCTTCCCAAGTTAAACCTTGGATGGCTTGGACTGAACCAAATCAAATCCTGAAACTAGTGCAAATCAGAACCAAATCCAAGGCCCCTATGCACAGAACTGGTAACATAGCTTAAAACATTACAACCTTCGCCAAATCTTTATTTGACAGGCAGAGCTAAACGAAAATACCAACACAGGTTACAATAGTTGTATTATTCAAAAGGCTTTACAAGAAAAGTCTTCTATCTTTCAAGATTAAGAAGGATGTTGACGCATTGCATGGTTGTAGAATCTCACCTAGTTAAGCTCCAAAAAGATTCATTAGTGGACCCATTTTCAAGACATTGTTTATGTACCTTGGGTTCCACTATAAAAGACCATATCATGTAAGATGATAGATAAACATGGCCTACCTTTGTATGATAAGCAGTTCAATGTGAGATAAAGGCAAAGGATAAGCATTCAAAATGCATAAATAGATGGGGATGTTGCCTTATCTACTTTTCATTAACTACAAGCTAGAGTGATAATTGATAGATTCCTTGTACCATCATATCTTCTTTCTTTTTATCTATTCTATCATTACGGAGGCTTGTGTGTTGAATGTTGTGGAGTGCTAATGAAGTAGAGTAAACATGTGCCTTGTGACCATGATATTGGAAAAGGTTATAAGTAGATAACTAAAGGAGAATAGTATTTATTATGATATTCTCCACATCATTAATAATGATTTCCTACAATGGGACCACAGGGTTGAAATGATCTTCTAATTGTCCTCATAATGATACAAAACTAAAGTAGAAAGCATGCATTGTATGTTTTACGTAAGTTTAAACTTGCTTTCACAATTTTTACTGATAGAATTCCTTTGGAATTTTATGGTTGATAGTTATCTCTTCCATTAAATCAAACAGGCCTTGTTCCAGAGTTCATTTGTTACATACGCCATACATAGTGGATTGTTGTAATTGACCCAATACCAATGCTCTACATGTCTCCTAAAATAATTAGATACACAAAGAATGATTTCTAAGATATTTGATATTGAAGTAGTGAACAAAAGTCTTTTTAAATAAGAGATTGCAAAGATCTATCTGTAAAGGATACAATTGGCATCTAAGAAACACAGAGGATAAGGACTTAGCTGAAAGATTAAAAGATATTTACTAAAGTCTATCCAAATAATGTAATTGACCATTATAAACTAAATATTACAATATTATTTTTATAACTTCCCTTAATGGTCAATCAACTTATTACACAAGTTTCCCAAAATTTAACAAATTTGTTTCAACTCAAGGACTTGGTAAGAATGCAATATGATCCTTAATTGGAACATACCACAACATCACTAATCCATCTTCTACAAGTTGATGTATGAAATGACAAAGAAACTCCACATGTTTTGTACGCTCATGGAAGACTAGATTCATGGCAAGTTTTAGCACCCCGTTATCACAAAACAAGGATGAAGGCATTGCTTAAGACATTTGCATGTCCAAAAGCATCCGCCAAAGCCAGACTACCTCACATGATGCTTTGACTATTCTCTAATAGTCTACTTCTATCGAGGAAAGAGCTATTGCATCTTGCTTCTTATTGGTCGATGTGTCTGCAACCATACCAAGACTGAAAACATATCTAGAAGTAGACTTCCTATCATCAACAAAACTTGCCCAATCCGAATCTATGAACCCAACCAGGCTAGGATCTTTGCTTCTGCTATATAGAGTGCCAAAGTCAAGTGTCCCATTTCACATATCTCAATACCCGCTTTGTTGCAACCCAATATTCTGCCTTCCGAGCTGTCATGAAACGAGAAATGTAACTCACTACATAACTCGAATCGGGTCTAGTGGTTGTAAGGTAGATATGGCTGGCCACTAGTTGCCTGAATGTTGACTCATCGATCACCTTTGAGTTTCTTTTGGCTGAAAGCTTCAGCCCTTTCTCTATAGGAGTAGATAAGATTTTACAATTTGTCATTTGGAACTTGTCTAGCAAACTCCAAGCATATTTAGACTAAGGAAAAAAAATATCATCACTTGTCTTCCAAACCTCTATACCTAGGCAATAATGGAGAAGGCTTGAGTCTTTTATATCAAAGGTCTAACACAAATACCAATTGATTTACTCAAGCGAATGTACCCCACTATAATGATAATATCATCAATATATATGGCGAAAAAGAATGGTATCATTACCTATGCTTTTGACATATAAATTGGGATTTGGAAGACTTATTTGAAAGCCCTGCTCACTACCATGCCTTAGGTGCTTATTCAAACCATAAAGAGTCTTTGTCAATCAAAAAACTTGATGTTATTTTCCTACAACCTAAAAGCACTCTTCACATCCATTTAATCGATCTTTCCAGTCAAATTATGTTGTCAAGGCTAAAACTAGACGGATGGTGTTCATCTTTGTTGTAGGCGCAAAGGTCTCCTCGTAGTATATTCCTTCTAGTTGTGAGAATCCTTTAGCCACTAACCGAGCTTTGTATTTGTCAAGTGTACCATCATATTTGTATTTGACTTTGTACACCCATTTGCAACCAATAGATTTTTTTTCCAAGTGGAAGATCTAAAAGAACCCCAGTCTTATTTTTTAAAAGACTTTGATGTTCAAATTCCATAGCCTTTTCCCATTCAGGTTTATTTTTCGCCTTTGAATAATCTTGGTGTTCATAAACACACTACATGTTAGCCATAAAACCAAAGTTTATTATATTCCACTTGCTCTTTCCTCTAGATCATCATCCCAAAAATCACCAATGAGTTTTTCCCACCACCTAGGTCTCATTATAAATACACCTTCATCCAAATCAAAGTGATCATCATGACTTGGGCTGCCTCGAACTATATCATTTGGATGGTGGTCCGCGTTTTCCTATAGAAAAATCTTCTAGTACTGGTACTTGCCTAGGACATTACACTAGTTTAGAATCACCAGTCACCCCTTCAAGTGTAGCTAATGGAAGTTGAACACCCAAATCTTTAGCCTTTGGAGGCTAATCTTTAGAACTATTGATGATAAAAGAGAGCTCAAAAGGCCCAACATCTTCATCAATCACTACATCCCTTGGTAGACAATTAGCGTCCACATCAATCAGCCTATATGCTTGATGACTCTTAAGGTTCTCTTGGCATCTAGAATCCAACGTACGAAGTAGAACCAAAAATCTTAAGGTGGTTGATACGTGATATTCTCCCAGACCATGCTTCTTCTAGGCTCTTCTCCTTGAATGCCTATGTCAAAGGCATGTTGAGAAGATACAAAGCAATGAAAACTGCCTAAGCCCAACGCCTCTTGGGAACACTTATGTTTACCAACATACATTAGGCCATTTTTGTAATAGTACGATTCTTCCTCTCAACGATTCCATTCTGTTAAGGGGTATAGGGTGTGGTAAATTTGCATTTAATGTTGTGTTTACCACAGAAGTCAATGAATTTGTTTGAACAGAACTCACACCCATTATCAAACCTAAGAGTGATGATTGCACATCCTTACTCTATTCCACAAAGGATTTAAACTTTTGAAATTCTTTAAACAATTCTGATTTTGCCATAAGAAAAAACACCCACATTATTCTACTAAAATCATCAACAAACAAGAGAAGATGCCTAGCACCGGTGACTGAAGGAGTACTCATTGGTCCACAGACATCTGCATTAACTAGTTAAAGGACCTTTGATACTCTTTGTTGATGTGAGTTTTGTCAAATCAAACACTTATGTTTCAAAGTGAAACACCAAATATCTAATCCTCTCTTGAATAAAGAAACTTCTTATGCTAAAACTGCAATGAAAGATCATAAGGTAACTTTATGGTTCCTTCTTAATGTGGATACTCGCTCAGTTGAAACGATGTGATTTGTCGCATCACTAAGGGGACTTACGTTGTTTTCTAGAACTTGTCAACTTGATTTGATTGATTTGGCTTCACAATGTGCAATGAGAATATATTTTGATCTTCAACTTTGAAATTCAACCTAAACTTAAACTTGTAAAATTTAACTACTTCTACTTCTACTTAAGGCTGCAAGGAAGAGTGAATACACTTGGACTCTACTAGATCCAGTCTTGTCATTGACTCCACTCACCTAGTGCAAGCTTCTAGGGTGTATCCAAATGATTTTCAAATCAATACCCTTTCTTCAATCTCATCAATGGATGCAAATTAAAGCTAAGTATAAATTGAATTTAAGTGCATTCAAATGCCATTTGACCACGCAAGGCAAGACTCACAATCAATAAGTAGCTAGTGGTCTGGTCTATGATTGAGACAAGCATGTATGCATTCACAATTACTCTTATCCAACTAAATTACTCAAAGAAAATTCTAACTAAACAACTTGAAATCAAGTCTATTCTAAGTGAGGAATGTAGATCACCATGCAATACTTCCAAAAGAGATCACAAGTATTCACCATGCAAACACAACAATGAATAGCAGAGAAAATTTGGTAGTATTTTAGCAACAATTCTCTCTTTTACAAATGAGAGAAAGCCTTATATAGGGGGCTCAGTTACAATGAACAGCCAAGATTGAACAGAATCAATGGCCCAGATTAATCCCTACAAACCCTAATTAGGGTTGCCACACTATCATCCAATGAGAAAATTAATTGCCACTTAAGCTTAAATCAAATCTTCTTTTAGAAGATAATTTCCTTTGTTCTTTTCTCTCTTTGCTAGTTCAATGAACCTGGACAAAATACCATTAAGCTCATCCATTGGAGGCATAGGTGCCCTTTGCAACTTCTAATCGGCCATGTCTAAATCAGTTATACTTGTAGAAAGAGTCTTCTCCAAATCTGGCATGTTATCTTGTGTTGAAGTCATGAAGGCCTTGAAAGCTGCAAATTTTCTCAATTGCTCCCTTTTGATGGTGCTACAATCTTCAGAGTTGAGATCCTTCACTCTATCCTTCAAAATTTTCAAGTTCATATTTTCTTCTTTTTTCTCATCAAATTGAAATGTTACCTTTACTGTTTCTTGGACTTCATCCCAAATTTCTTGAATGGTGGCATTGAGGCTGTATCAATCACCCCTTATTTTCCCTAGAGTATCCTACCTGAAAACCAAAGCAACGTACCATTTGTTGACATCTTTCATTCTACTTGCTTTTATAACCTTGCTCTTCTCCAACAGCTACTCAGGAATTTCCATCATTGCCTACAGTTGAGGGATGGTTTTCTCTCTCATAGGCTAAAATTCTTCCCAAATTGCATTCAAAGCTTGGAGTCTTGCTCTAATTGATGTGAATGCATGATATTGTTTCAGGAATTCTGGAAGAAAGGCAATAACTTGTTGTACAACTTCTTCCATCCATGCCTTTGACTCTTGGAATGACATCTTCAAGTTCTCCAAATTGTCTATCGATTCCCTCTAAAGGGTGAGAGATGGTGCGAATGTTTGATCCCTCTGTTGGATAGAATTGAAGATGTGCTTGAGGTATTCTCTAAATCTTCTATTCTCCTTGTATTTCTTCTTCTTTCCAACTTCTTTATTCACTCTATCTTGTAAAACTTGAATGGCACCATGGGCATCTTCGAATTCTTGCTTCTTTGTTTTAACTCCCATGTCATGTTCAATGATCTCATAATCTTGGGAGAGGATGTTATCCCTTGTCTTATCTCCTTTTGGAATAGCAATTTGGACCCTGCGAGATCCTGAATCATCTCTAATGACTTTAGCTAATCTCCATGATGGTTAACTTTCCTTTTCCTTCTCAAGATTTTGCACGATGTCTTCAATATCTTCAATTGGCTCTGGATCCACAATCTCCTACCTGTGCAATATTTCTCTGAACCACGCAGGTGTTGTGCACTCTCCCAACCCAATGTTAGGTTCTTCGTTGTTTTTCTCTTAAATTGGTATGATGGCAATATCTTCAATTGGGCCTTCGTTTGGAGGTGGGATTTCACCATCTTTAGGGGAGTCCTCAAAGCCTATCATCTCATCTTCATCTGCCCTTTGTGGAGGAAGTTCTCCTGCTATCTCAATTGGACTTAGAGGAGAATATCTTGAAGAACTTTGGCTGACATTATCCTCTTATTCAAAGGTGGAATGGTCTTTCCTTGTTTAAAAGTAGTACTTTCCTTGGATGGAGGAGCATTTGATTTTTGCTTCTTGGCTTGTGGCTCCTCGATCCTAATCCCTTTGTCTTTTGAGTTCTTACTAGGTGGGGCCTTCACAACATTCTTTCTCTTTTGTTGACCTCACCTTCTTGTCTTTCGCTTGATACTTGCGGTTGTTCAGATGATTCGTCTTCAACTTCCTCTACTTCATCTTTTCATATGTTAGTGGGATTCCTCTTTTTACCAAACTTGCCATCTTTCTATCTAACCATTCTTGAGTGAAAAGAGTAACTGGGATCATCAAAGTTTCTAGGTAAATCTCCTTATCATCATGCCAATCAAAATTTTCCAATTCCTGGTTTGTAGTTATTCCAAAATCACTCCTAGTAACCCTATCATCTTCCTCCAATTGATCAGGGACTTGGGCTTGTTTCCATTTGTACTTTCTGATCATATCCACCATTAGCCTTGAGAACATCCTCTTCCTAATCTCCAAATCATCTTTTGCATCTGCCCAACAATCTTCTATGTGTGGGATGTGAAGGTATCTGTTTCCATATGCTCTCTTGATTTTCTTTTCAAGATCAAAGTTTTCTCTTGCTTCATAATACCCCAAACCATAGAATTCAAACTCTTTCTCTGCGGCCCCAATTGTTGCAAGGGATGGACAAGTTTCACTTACAAGATTCAATTGAAATCCAACCCCTGGCTTGTGTTTGTGTTTTTGAATCTTATCGTAGGCAATTAATTGCCTTGTCACTTCCATGATTACCAACTTGTTGGTAGGATATCTTGGGAGCTTCCTAGGACAACAAGTACTCCCCAATACTCAAATATATGTGAACTTGGGATATTGGATGTACCATGATCCATTCTTCTTGATTAGCTTCTTAGCTTCCTCAGATAATCTTTTATGTGGAGCCTCTTGTAGTGTTCTTACAACTCTCATGGCAAATGCATCATTGAAGATCTTGAAGTGCTTGTTGTTATGGAGGTGCAATTGTGGATAGCACTGATGTACAAGGAATTCTCTTGTTCCAATTCCACATCGCCCCAAGCTTGTCAATCCCGAAAACTTGAATACCATGGCTAACATATTGACCAAATAGGAAGTCATATGAAACATCTTCATGTTCTCTCAACTAGAGATCATGGTTATCACTGATTATCTTAGCCCATTCAAACATCACCTCTCCCGTAGATATCTTGTCCGTGAAGTAGAACATCCAAGGTTCAAAAATGGCTCCTTGTGGCTCTCCCATGACCCAACTTAGCATGAGGATGAGGTCGCCATAATCCTCCTTGAAATCTGACTTAGTTATCTTTGTTAACTTCAATAGCTTAGAATGATGGCTCCTTAGTTCAACTAACCATTCTTTATTCATCTTGGCAGCACAAGCATCCACTTGATCATTATAGTGCTTTAAGGCTTGCTCCTTTGTCATGTAGACCCCCAACTTATGATACGGTATATTGAAAGTTTCTCTAATTGCTTGTTCAGTAAGGAGGGTCAACACTTGCTTATCTTTCCCATAGTAGATTGCCTTTGTTTGTGGGTTGTAGTGCATGGCACACTCAAGTACCAGCCTAGTGCATTGCATTGTAGGAGGAAAGGCAGCTGCTTGCACAATTCCACTCTTGACCATTCTTCTAGCCATCCTTGAAGGAGTTCCCCTAAACATCCTATCTCTCACCTGCAACATGTTGACAGGTCCTACATTGGTGTCTTCAATCTTCTTGTTCTTTGTGACAAAGCCTGTCTCCGGCATCATGTCCTTCATATCATTCTTTATTTGAAGTTGCCTATCCATCTTCAAATTTGCAGCCTTAGCACCTGACATCCTTGCCCCTACCATCAACATCCACAATTAATTTTGGAATTTTAAAATTAAATTGGGAAACAAGATTTCATTTTGAAAATCTCCTTCAAGAAACCATTATCAATCTAATGCTTAAGCCAAACTAGAACTCTATGTAAGACAACTTCAATTTCAATCCTGCAGTATTTCAACAATTTTCATTAATAACTTAAGTTGAAGGTATGTATTACTGATTTGGAAATTAAAATTTGATTATTTAGAGTTCTGATTTGACAAAAAAAATGGCTTTAGTATTCTCAATTGGAATGAAATTTCTTCAAACTTTTGGGACTTAAAGGAGTTTGAGACACAATTACATATTAAGATTCAACTTCTTCAGCCTTTTATCTCTCATTTTCAGAGAAAATCAGTGAGAATTCTACTCTCCAAACTCCCAAAATCGCTGCTTGGATCCGCAAATCACTGTCAAAGGGGAGATTGCTGTCTTGCTTGGAGGTCGCTGCCCTTTGGATGAGATAAGTCTGCCTCTTGTAAGCCAATTCACTGCTAAAGAAGAGAGGTATTTTGCTTGTAATTGATGGAAAAATGAATTGGCTCCACCTCTCTTATGTAGGTGATTCAAAAGATGAAAAGGCATGTCTTGATTTGGGCCGACCTGCCTCTTATTAGGCCAATAAAAATCATTTAAATTTAATCACTTATTCTTCCACTAAGGCCGGCCTCCATTGGGATGAAAAGGCATGTTTTTTAGACAATGAAATTATGCCATGCGATCTTTATATCCTCCACCAATCTGACCTTGATCCTTGACTAAATCTGGGCGGAGGTTGAGGGGGTCTTAGGATTTAAAATCCTAACTAGGGGGCAGATTCCACCCCTTAGTTGGGATTTACTCAATAACAGTATCACCAATGAAACTCAAATCGCCATCACCCTCATTCCTTGCTCGCTGATTGAAATCAATGTGTTTGGCGATGCATTAGGAGGTATTTTGATCTGATGTTCCTCTGATCTGAGTCATGATTTCTATGCCATTCTCCATAATTTTCATCGGCACTTGCCTTGGAATTTTGTTTTCTCCCATTTTGATTGATTGGGAGTCAAGGTGCATTTCAAACAATGCCATACTCATGGCAGAATTCGCATGTGAGTTGGGATTTTACCTTCATTTTGGGGCGGAATTTCGCCCCCTCTCGAGATAAAGAATCACAAGAGGTGGTCGGACTCCGACCCCCTCTTAGGATTATGCTTTCAACTTTCCACATTTGCAAACTCCATGATCTGATTTAATCTGCCGACTCCTGATTAATTTTGGTCTGATTTGTGATGTGTTGAAGTTGAAAAAGCTCTTTTGTTTTGGCTTTAGACTTGTTCTCAACTTCCAGATCTCATCATCCTAGGCCATGAGGTTAATTTTCACCTCCTCTCTCTTATGAAACTCGGCTTAGTGGAGGGAATTTGCATTTAACTGCAGGGCAGAATTCCAATGGGTGTTGGGATTAGAAATCCCAAGAGGAGGGCGGATTCTGCCCCTCCCTTGGGATTATTCCTTTGCCTCTCTAAATCCCAAGTTTATGAGTTCGATTGTGCTTCCAATTCCCCCATTCTTTGCTTAGTTTGGATCTGCCATTGACAATGAAGTTGAAACCGTTGTTTGTCTTAAATCATCACCTCTACTCATGTCTTCAAATTACCTGATTTGATTGCTGAAAGCTAGGAGGCGGAGATTTCAGGTATGTTGGGATTAAGAATCCCAAGTGCTAGGCGGATTCCGCCCCTCCCTTGAGACTGCTCTTTTTCAACTAAGTTCTATCTTGCACCAACTTACACCCCTCCAACCCCAATTGGCACTTCAATCTGATTTTTGAAGGTGATTTTCCACTTTGGTCAATCTGAAGTTTGAACTATGCATTTGGTGTTTAAAATCTAATCTCCTTCATGTCTCATATCCCAGATTTCATATTTTTCCCTTCAAGTCTTAACTGATTTTCATCCTCACTTCGGATTTGTTCACCATGCACCATACAAAGCTGAGATCTTGCCTCATGAAGCCTCCATATTTGGGCGGAGTTTAGAGGAGAGCCAGGATTTTGGCTTAAGAAAGAGGGCAAAAATATGGGGGGAGTTGGGATTAGGAATCCTAAGTCCAAGTCGGAATCCAACCTGTTCTCAGGATTACATCAAATAATGCCTCTTCGTCCCAACTTGTTCATATTTATCCTCCTTTCATGACTACCCTTTGCTTGGTGATTCCTCATCGAAATTAGGCTTGTGGCGCCCATTTTTGTCTCCATTTTCAATTGGCTTCACCTCTGATTTGGACGTTGTTGTCGAGCATGTTTGAACAATTTCACCCCTATCGTCATGCATTGTTCGAAATCTTTCTAACTCAAAGACTTGACTGATTTCTTACTCTCACTTGACCTCATTAGACTTCCCTCCTCAACTAGATGGACTGCCCAACTTGACTCCTAAAACACCTAAGGCAACCTAACTACAGCAAAAACGAAAAGGGGTGATGGAGTGAAGACCTCAAAACACTCTCCACACTTCTCCTTCGGAAAAAGGATTTTTGTGCTACTTCCCTACTTGGCAAGCCTCGCAAACACATTGTATCTGCTGGTGGATGTCAATCAATCCTTCTACCATATTTTCTCAAGCCAACTAAGAGAAATAAGATAGATTGAGATGTCCATAATGCTAATGCCAAAAAGTACTAATAGAAGATGAACTCTTTGCAGCCAATGCATGTTCCTAAACCTCTCGAGTGTCATGAAGCCAATACAACCCATGATCTTCAATGCCAACTGCAATGGTTTTCTTGGACTCCTTGTCAACAATATTAAACTTATGTGCACTGAAGATGACATCCAACTTGGGACAATGGCGCATGATCTGACTTACTGAGAGAAAAATGAGCTTCATGCCTAGAACATAGTATACATTAAGAAAAATGGGATTTCTCCTTCTAGAGGTTATCTAAACATTGGGTTTGCCGACAACTATATACTCTTCAACATCACTGAAGAAAACTGAATCTGAGCAAGCCATATAATCAGTGAGCCAATCCTTCCCATTTGTGAAGTGTCAAGATGCTCCAAAATCAATATACCACACAAAGGACTTTGCATTATCTACTAGCTATTTGGCCATGAAGGCATAGAATGCTGACTTTGCTCTGGGATATGAGCCTTCTATGCCTACAACTATATACTCTTCACCATCACCGAAGAAAACTGAATCTGAGCAAGCCATATAATCAGTGAACCAATCCTTCCTATTTGTGAAGTGTCAAGATGCTCCAGAATCAATATACCATGCAAAGGACTTTGCATGATCTACTATCTATTTGTCCATGAAGGCATAGAAGGCTGACTTTGCTCTGGAATATGAGCCTTCTGTTGAGACCCTCCCTGGTTGGATATTTTATCAGCCAACCGCTTTTTGCAGTGCTTCTTCATATGACCAAGTTTATCACAATGACATGTGATAGTTTTCAGATTCTTTGAAGTATCGTCAAGTTTTCTTTGTCCTTTTTGATAAGAGGACTTGCCTTTGCCTTTCTCTTTGGTTGTAAAGGCCTCTCCTACACTTCCTGAACAATATTGCTACCAAACTGCTTCTTCCATCTATCTTGCTGCAAAAGTTTGTTGCCCAAATCATCAAACTTCAGCTCAACATGGGAGAGTCGATGTTGAGTGTTTCTATGAAATGCTCATAGGACCGTGTTAAGCTTTTCAGCATTATGGCAATGATATCTTCTTCTTCCATCTTGGACTAGTGCCCTCCAATTGATCCCAAACCTCTTTGATTTTCATCAAATGATCTTGCAAAGACATTTTCTCATCCATCATAATCGAGAACATGTTTTTAATGAAGAAGGCCCTACCTTTACCTAACATTTCGTGTAGAGATATTAGGTGATTCCAAATTTCTACACAGGTCTTGCGTAAGAGAGCCTCTGAAAGCATTTCATCTATGACAGATTGTAATGTCCCCTTTTTGGGGTACATTATATTGAGCCGTGTCATTAGCCTATTTACCTTGATCCGAAGGGCTGACCGTGGCGTGACAGTGTTCCAGGGGATACTTGGCCTTGGTGGTTTCAGTTCCAGGCCAATCGGTGCAGTTTCTGCGGGTTTCCAAGGAACTTACTATTTATAGTAAGTCAGCAGGGGTCAGAATTCTCGGCTTTTCAGTAGCGGACTTGGAGCGTCTCGTCGAGAGCTTTCCAGCGAGCTATCACACGACGGCATCCGAGCTTGTTTGGGCTCCCGTTTTAATGTCGGATGATTTCCTCACTTATTTATTATTTTACTTCATAACTCAACGGTCATTTATTTAAAGTGAGTTTATAAAGAGACAAAATGGGCATACGAAGAGTCACAGTGGGGAAACTAAAGAGTCACAGTTGCAGCCATAAGAGGAGGTTTTGGAGACTCATTGAGGATGTTTCAGTATTATAGATTTTATTTCTCCTTGAGAATTCGAGAAGCTTCAGCTATCGAATCAGAAATCTGAGGACGGAAACCTTCAGCATTTCTTGGTGGATTGGACAGAAACCCGATTCATCCCGGTGCGAATTCACTTCAGAGTTCGCCATTGTTTCATCAGGTTCTTGATCAGCCGATCTTACTATTATTTCTGTATTTCAGTTTGGATATTGTACTGTTTGGTTATTGTATTGCCGTTGTATAATACAAAACCATATTTCTGAGGTTTTCATGAGAATGTAATTGCTGGTTATTTGAATATATATCTGTTGGTTATTGTTCTGGGTTCGACGATTATTTGCATGTTATTGTCTGTTTTAAATCTGCATGAGATTAATTGGGAAAAATCAGTAATTGGCCGGTTAGGGTCATTTCACAGATAAGTTGATGAACTTAATAGCTTCGCAATTACACTCATCAAATTTGTCTTGGCTTTTACCCACATCTGTTGAATGAGTGGTTCTACCAAGGACAATGTAGTCAAGGCACTTGTACTTGAAGATTGTGAGCATCCATTGTTTCTAGGCATTATAATTTTTGCTATTGAACCTCTAGCTGCCTTCCAACAAAATGTTGGGGGAAGAAGCCATCCCTCTCACAATTCGAAGTCACAGAAAACAAAGAAATGTCTTGTGTTGTGCTGTAAGAAGACCACGGAAATTTTTCAGGAAAATTTATGAAAACCTAAGCAGCAACCAACATGTTTGATTTTTATTTGAAAAAAAAAACAAAAAAATATAAAGATTCTAAAACCCACAATTTTGTAAAAATATTGTCAAAAAATTTCTACAAATTTTTGGAGGCCCATTAGAAACCCTAGGTACATAGGAGACCCACGATTTTTGCAGAAAATAGCCACAGCATGTCCTAGACACCCTAGTTGAGGCCCCACAAACAAATCCAGTCCTGTCACATGCAGAATAAGACTCAAACACCACAATTTTTGAGAAAAAATTGTCCAAAATACACAAGAAAAGGGTGGTAGCACAGTTTTTCCAGGAAAAATTCGCGATTTGGAGGGTAAAAAATGTCCCAACATGCATGAAAAAACCGTGATTTTTAGTCTGAAATAAAAAAGTGATTTTCAGGTTTAAAAATTCGTGATTTTCCTGAAACAGCCAGATTGCAATTTCCAGAGAAAAAGCGCAATGTTTACAAGCTAAAACACCCACGCTTTTTATTTCAAAATCATTCAAAAACCAAATCCGTACAATTCCATACAACAATCTTTTGATAAAATTTTCTGTCACATGTGCAATTCGTTTGCAACAATCCATGGAACTGACACGCTTATCAATCCCGAGGCTTTACAAACCTCTTTTCTGATACCATAAAATAATTAAAAACACAGAGAATGATTTCTAAGATATTCTAATATTTAAGTTATGTGCGAAAGTTTCTTTAAATAAGAGATTACAAAGATCTATCTATAAAGGATAAAATCAACAACTGAGAAAAGCAGAGGATAAGAATAAAGTCTATCCTATAACTTAATTGGCCACATTATGAACTAAATATTATGATATTATTTTAATATCCCAAGGTGTTTCAAGCCAAGGCTTCACTATTGAATCCCCTATGGTTTACCACTTAAGCTCATCTCACATGACAATTTTAGCTTGCATACCTCAATACAAGCCTACACCCATGTATTGATCCTAGATCTTTGTAGAGGCTATATTTATTGAGCCGGCAAGTTATTGGATTATTGTTCTCAACAAAATTTATCTTTTGCTTTGTATTTACCTCCTCAGCTCATCCCACTCAACAGCATTGTCCTTCTTTCTTTGAAATAATCTATTGTTCATATATAAAATCCTACACCTTTGTATTTATTTATTAATTCCACAGATGAAGCTAAATTTTACCTGCTGATATTAGATTATTGTTTTAAACAAAATTCATTTCATGCTTCTGTGTTGACTTAATAAGTACTACATACCTTTAAAGTATTCAAAAGGCATTAAAAACTAGAGGTATTCAGAAATCATCTGATCGATTCAGTTTTCCTTAATCCTTTTGCATGTAATCCAGCACTTGACATATCAAGAGTTTAAATCACAATGCTTATTCTACTCAAAGCAGTCAGCTAGTTTTTAGACAGTAATAGTTTAGCCAGGAGTTCCATATAAAAACATGTTGATAGATATCTAGTACTATTATCAGGTTGTGAAATGCCATAAACATATTAGCTGTCAGGAAATAACACACAATATATCCATTTTCCTAAAGTCAAACTCCTATTTGGTATAAGATTCAATGGCGAAAAACAATTAATCTTACCTTTAGGGTTTGACGATTCTTGAATTGTTCCATTAACAGTGATGTTTGTAATGTCTCCCTTTCATCTCTTAGCTTCAGAAAAACAAAACAGTTGAGGTGCAATCAGAAAGAAGAAAAGCTGAAAAAATCAATATCATATGCAAAACCTCATTAACAGCACTTACAAAGTATATTTTCCCACATAAGAGAGCATTTAGCATACATCATAACAAACTAGCATATCATGGGATGACATGATACCTCTTTACATGTAATTTCCAAATGTAAAAGTTCCTCAATGTAAGAGCCATGATAGAAAGACCCACTGCTGTCACTTCTAGCATGATTATAAATCTGAACAAATATTAAAAGTTTGCAGGTTAGTTATACAAACCCAAGATTAAAACATTGTCAAATAAATGCATTTTTCTTACAACAAAAGAGTAAATGCTTTATCTTTGACAAAAGAAACAATGCACAAACTTCACAGATTTTTGTTATCTCAATATTAGCCAAACAATTAAAAAAAGCATGTGTGAATAAAAATATAATATGATTTCAGCATCTTTTAACTCATGCTTTTGAAGTCTTCATGCCAACTTTGTCACAGTAGAAGAGTGCCAAAAGATTATAGTACTTTTTGAAATCACAATGCATAAGTGTCAATACAGAAAGGACAATCTGTCAACTCCTTTGTTGTTTACTAATCAACTATGTGTCAATACATTAGGTCAACTACATTTGGCTCACTCCTATGCCAATTTTCCTCTACAATTTTATACCCAAAAAATTACTCCCCAACTGTTGAAATAATTGTGAAACCCTTCAATAACAATCAACTACAAACAACTGAGACTGGCCAATATGCTAAAGCATATATTCATTACTATTTCACTAAGTTTGGAAGCAAGTTCTATTGCAATATGGAGTAATTGCGACAAAATTTGTGAATTAACAAAGTTATGATGCGGAGACAAACTGGGAACCATATTTTGTATATTTTGTGAAATGAAGTCACTTGAAAAATTAAAGGTTGGCCATATATAATGTATATCTGTAATTACATTATATGATTCTGAATGAAGAGCTTATTGGAGTGTCTTTGAAAGATGTTTTTCCTCATGCTTATGCTCTATTATGTTTTTTATTGGTTTTTCTCTTTTAAAAGTCAACACAAGGTCAAAGCCAGTGTTTTAAGGGTATTTAAGCTCTTGATATGCTGATGGAAAATTGAAGTATTGTGGCAGCCTGAAGGTAATTCGAGGAGATGGATGCTGTTATTTGTCCCCTGTATGGAATCCTTCATTATTGCACTCTGATAATGCTCTAAGTAACCTTCCAAATCAGTTGGCTTTGCCCTCAAAAAATAGGCAAAGAGGTACATTTAAGGACATGTTTTCTGTAATTTGCTTCCTCCATTAACAACACTCCATGTTCATATTTTGCAGCAATCCAAACTTGTTTAAGCTTTGGATAAGCAGCATTTTGGCCAATATTTGTTCTGTTAGTTAGTAATTCCATGTTGCAGTACTGAACACAGTGGCTGACCTGAATTTGATGAATATGATATTAAAACATTGCAATGGCTGTGATGATACTCAGAACCATATTGAATACTGATGATAGCAATGGTGAGATCTAGTCCAGATTTACGAGAGTTTAACATACTTATTTGATGTGAAATGGATCATATGTCTATATGATGGTTTGTACACCAATCAACTAGGCCTCTTAAGCCGAAGATTGACACAGACATCAGCACAACATGGCAATCATCCACTGGACAAGACAGAAATTAACTGAATGATTATGTTCCTTTACTAGCACCTTGAAGTACAGAAATTTGAGTATACCAGGCTGATCAGCAGAGCTTAAAGATGGAGTTACAATTGTCAGAAGCAGGCAAACGATGAAGTGAGACAGATTTATCATCGCAAAACAAAAAAAAATACCAATTCTCTGGTGTAATATCCCCAAATTTGGCATTGCACCACTAATATTTCCTTCAATTTTGTGAAGTCTCTAAAGAGACAAAATTGCAAAATATCAAGAGTTCATCAGCATCAATCTACCTGAGAGCCTACTATCACTATACAACCTAAAGAACTAATATTTCCTTCAATTTTGTGAAGTCTCTAAAGAGACAAAATTGCAAAATATCAAGAGTTCATCAGCATCACTCTACCTGAGAGCCTACTATCACTATACAACCTAAAGAATTAAAGAAGATCAATTCATAATGATGAGTCTTGAGGACATCAAAGTCTGAACCGATAGATGAAGGCAGCTATTACAAATAAGTTATAATGACCTTAAGCCGATAATAAACAGTGATTCAGAGAGAGAGTATCATGAGAATTGATCAATACGTGAGGAAGCACGTAAATATTCTGGCAGCAACCAAAAATAATTAAAATAGAAAATAGCGACTCTAAAGAAGTTGACTCCTTATCAATATCTCCAAACATGATGACAAAAGCACATAGAGACCTATCAATAGGCAACATACAGTAAACTGAAGAAGAATTAATCTACAGCAGTTCGTTCTTGATATGGAAAGGTCAAAAATGCATAATGATTAAAAGTAATGATTGATTAAAATATTGATTATGGAATCCAATTATAAGGAATGCTTAAAAGCGACTGAGGCAAGTAATAATATCAACGCCAGTAATGACTAAGAAACAGCCACCATCTAACATAAATGTATCAACTTTGATAACGGGTTTATAATAGTAAGGAAGACATCAATTATAAACAGTGGTAACAATGAAATCTTCAACGGCAGCAAGGTCATCAACTTCATGAAGGAACAGCGATTCCAAATAGATTATGACTAAGTGTTGACCACCACTATAGTCAGACAAATGAAAAGGGAACGATAATAAGAAACAATCGATGAATGGGGAAATGGCAAAACATAATACTGTCATGCTGCCATTGACCACCTGTAAATCGTGGGTCCAAATCATATCCAAGGAAAAACTCTTCCGGGCAAATCTGGGTACGTACTCATTCCGATTGATGACTGAGACATAAATGAAACGATAATAAATAAGCACCTGAAGTTATCGGGAATTATAGTTAGACTTGTCCGCGACATATATACCGCTCCATACCCGAGATTGACTTTGGCAATTACAAATTGATTAAGGGTGGTAGATGGACAGATTATCTTAAGGATAAGATACTAATCACATGATTAATCAATCAAAGATCAGAGAGGATAATTAACAACCAATGTTATGGTCAGCAATGTTATTAAAAAATATCAGAAAGGTATGTGGTTATCTAATGTGAAGATGCAATTTGCATACAAGTCAACTGATAAACTAAAAGGTGTGATAAGTAAGTATCATGAGGAGGAATAATTTAGAAGAGATGCGTCTATTCAAAGATGAAGAGGTGTGATCCATTTGCAAGCTATAACAAGGCTATCAGTCACACTTCAACAGGGCATGGAAGATTACTTCTTTTATATATTCAGCCTTTACGGATCATCAGACGGAGAGAAGAAAGTCATCGAATAAAAGATAATATAAGGGGACATTACAATAGAGTTTATTTTGGTGCCAGATCATAGTATCAAACCATAGGTCATTCATGTGGAGCAAGTTTCCCAGAATTGACTTCTCCAGCTTTGGCATGACTCACCTAATCTAGAGTGTTTTGCTGAGATCTTCATTACCTGTTGCATTTCAGTCTGTTTTGGTGGGTAAATCCTTATATGCTATCGAACAAGGAATTCATATTGACATAGCTCGTGAAGGCAACTTACAATTTATTAATCTAGTTCGATGCTTGTTAAGTCAATGCAAGGTGAAATCATTGGGCATGAGTATTGGTGTGAAGGGAAGGATTAAAAAAAAAGGAAATTGCTGTGACGGTGTTATAGGGATACTTGTATTCTAATTCCACGGAAGGAAGAATTAAACATTGTTAATCATGCAGAACTATACTACTACTCTTGTGTGGAAACTCTGAGGATACAAGGATACCCGTATCTGTGAGGCTGAGTATGGAAATATCTTTAGGTTTCATTTTGTTGAGCAGTCTAAGATAGCCGGAAGGGACATGGCGTGAGATTATTTGCTGGAAATTGCAATGAGAGATGACATTTTGCCATTGTGGGAGTATTGATCCTTGGGAATCAGAATCAAGCTTTGGAGTGATTGGCTGCAGCTTAGTTACCAATTCGTGCAGGTTTATGCTGGATCCGGAAGCTGATGCGGACGGGTGCGGATGCGGGTGCGGATGCCCTGTGGATGCTGCCCGGATGCGCATCACAGGCATCCGGATGCGTATGGATGCCTGTGGCAGGCATCCAGACGCATCCGGATGCCTATGATGCGCTTCCGGATGGCATCCATAGAGCATCCGGGAGCACCCGCGGCCTGAGTGCCCAGAAAAGCATAAAAAAAAAAAAAATTTCAATTTTTTCAATTAAAGCACTTAAAAACATGTGCTAAATAGATTTTTTTAATCTATTTTTTTCTTGCAAACCCTAAAACGACCTAAAACATGGATATGGGAGGTCTTCCAAACAAGTTTTAGTTAATTTGTTTTGCAG
>MU223183.1:1471091-1487303 GCA_018584345.1 Thuja plicata | reverse complement strand
TGGATTACCCCCCCCCCCCCCCAATATCCCGGGACTCAAAGGAACGAAATACTGATTGTAATAGTTGGAGTTGACATTTGTTGGTTGTCGTATCAGCACAGGACATACTTAAAGGGTATTATATTTGATATCTATAACAGGCAAGTAATTATCTGATTTAATATAGATATATATATAATCCATATCTGAAGTGATAGCAGATGATGGAATAAGGTATCTGAATGTTCTATCATATATATTTGAATATGTTTACGAATAAATCAATGTATCTAATTTTATATATATATATATATATATATATATATATGTTGATAACATTGAAATTAGATATTGTACTCTATAATTATATATATGCTGATAATACATGGGTTATCAACATATTTAGCCTATTTCTTAATCTCTTGCTATAGCCCCATGAGGGGATTAACTGGTGTTGTGTAGGGAAAGGCAGAGTAAATCCAAACAGGGTAGGCGAATCCCAAGATAGGATAGGGACGGGGTTCTGAAGCCTTGAGGGAACCCTCTTATAGATTTGGTGTCAAGCACCCTACGATAAGTAAAACCACACGCCCCTTAGGGTTGAGTTTAGGAGAGAAGTAAGGAGTCACGCTTAAATATGTTAATTACCAAATGTATAATAAATTATACAGGACTCTCAAATTGAACCAAATTATGTCGCATAATAACGTGTGTTAAACATTGGACTTGAGAGGTTCCTAATAGAGGACATTACAAGTGGTATCAAAGCATAATCCTGCCATCCTGTGGAAATAATTAATGCAAACCTATAAAAGATGAGGTAAAGCCAATATGAATGAGCAAATAGCAAATGAAATGAGAGCCTTCATGGAACAAGCAAATCAAACAAACCAAGCACTCCTCCAAGCACTACAAAATATGGGGAACTCAATTGATAATCTTAGAAATAATTCCGCTAATGGGAGGGACATGAGTTCTAATCACTCGGAGAACCATAATGGGTCTTCATCCTCTAGGGTACCCAAACCCCCTTTCCTACCTAGAGAAGAGATATCGAGAGGGGAAGAAGGAATTGAACAACCCACAAATAGCATTGTGGATAATGCTAGAGCCTATGCTAGTCTAGAGCCAGAAATCAGAGAACTTATAACATTTAGAGAATTCTGTGAGGGCCAAAAACAAGAAGCGCCAAAAAGGGCAAGATTAAACCCAAATAAAGATTTAAAACATAAAGTAAATAAGGTAACCCTTCCGAATTTTGATGGGTCCAGGAAAATTACAGCTCATGCTTGGTTGCAAAAATTAAACACTTACCACACCCTTAGCCCAATGACTGAAGAGGATTCACTCCAATTTGCTATCCTCCATTTAGAAGGCATAGCCCATGAATGGTGGTACCATGGAATCCACACCCAAGGCCATCAAAACATCACCTCCTATGAAGAATCTTCACAAAAGCTTATTAAAAGATTTGATAGAAAACACCCCCAAGAAGATTTTAAACGGTTAATCCAAATCAAACAACAAGGAACTTTGGATAATTACATATCAGAATTCCAAGGGATTGCAGTACGAGTATCAAGGATTGATGAAGATAGGTTAACTTACCTATTTGTTGAAGGATTGAGGGATGCACTCAAGGGTATGGTAAGCACCCTTAAACCCATAACCCTAGATGATGCCATTGAAACAACCTTAAGATTAGACACATCATCCACAAATATCAAAGAGGCAAATGAGCATACAAAAAGCTTCTACAAGAAAGATAGACACCAGAAGGACTTCCTACCCACAGATGAGCTTAAGAAAAGGAATTTATGCTTCAAATGCCAAGAACCTTGGGAACGGGGTCACACTTGTCACAAAAAAGAATCTGAAGGAAAAAAGTGGTGCTACAAATGTAAAGAGAAATGGGACCTAGAGCATTAGATGTGGAAGGAGAGAGTGAACCCACAATATAAAAACAATACTTGTTAGAGAAACTGATGTAACCCCGAACAAAAAAATAAGGCAGGATAAAGGGGACCTTAAAAGCATCCAAGAGATAGAAGAAGGGTTGGGGAACAAATGGAGCTTTGTGGAGGAGCCACTCTAGTATCTACAAACACTTTCAGAAAATAGATTATCAAACACCTTCCGCAGAGCAATATTAATATGATAACATAAAACCTCTTTAAGGCTACTTGGGAATCATCTTGATAGAATATGTATATTGCAAATGTAATCAGTAAAAAGAAAAGTTTTAATAATGTGTGTATGCTTCGTGTCCTCATGCATTAATGTGTATACTTTGTGTATGCTCTGTGTCTCATAAAATTAATGTGTATACTTTGTGCATGCTCCGTGTCTTCATACATTAATGTATATGCTTCATGTCTTCATATATTCATACATGTATTTCATATTTCCAAATGTATGGCCTTAATTTTGATTAATCTAGAACAATTTGGAGTAAAAATGCTTGTTATCATGCAAATGATGATTTTGATTCAAATCATTTAGACAAGATCATAATTCACTTTCTAAATAAGGGAAATTATGATAGATACCTATGATAATCATTGCTTGAGGACAAGCAATTTGGGGAAGGGCACTGTGACGCCCCCTTCCTATAATAGAATTTATTAATAAAGAAAATAAAATAAAATTAATAAATAAATAAATAGTAATAAAATTATATTATTAATATAATAATGAATAAATATAATATATTCATTACTATAATATTATATATTAATAAATGAATTTTATAATAGTATGAGTTAATAATAATATAATATTAATGGTCAAAAACATTGATTTTATATCAATGAATACTCGGTATTAGTTTACCTATACATCATCCACGTATCAATGAAATATGCCAACGATATCATCTATAATGAATGGAGACTCAGTGTGGACGATGAAGAACAAAATCATGATAAGTCGAAGAAGATATAGCATTTCATTAACGATGGCTTACGGTAATTGAATTATAGAATATGATGGCATAAATTGTCTGAACATCAATATGGGAGCATCGTTATATCTGATACAAACAAAGGATTCGATATTGCTGAAGTTAAACAGGATTCTTTCAACAGTGCCTACTATCCCTAAGGGAAGGTGGTGCTGAAGCGGAAGATTTAGCAAGACAAAGAACAGAGACTTAAGGGAATATTGAAATGACAACAATCGTATAATAATATAATTAATAACAACCAATGATTATCATTTCATTAAGGCAATTAATGTAAGGTTAACAAATAGACATAAGAGGATGTGACTACTCAAGAAGAGACACCCTAATGAAGAGACGTGTCTATGAAGAGGCCACCCCCCATCATTTGTATGGGAAGTCGAATTCAGTTTAGGGGGCACCACGACTATTAATCCTCTCTACATCAGCACTTACGTGGCTGGAAAGACAGGAAAATCTAGCATCGCATTTGGATTATNCATTTGGATTACCCCCCCCCCCCCAACCCCCCGTATATCATGGGACTCAAAGGAACAAAATATTGATTCTAATAGTTGGAGTTGACATTTGTTGGTTGTCGTATCAACACAGGACATACTTAAAGGGTATTATATTTGATATCTATCACAGGCAAATAATTATCTGATTTAATATAGATATATATATATATATATATATAATCCATATCTGAAGTGATAGTAGATGATGGAATAAGGTATCTGAATGTTCTATCATATATATTTGAATATGTTTACGAATAAATCAATGTATCTAATTATATATATATATATATGTTGATAACATTGAAATTAGATATTGTACTCTATAATTATATATATGCTGATAATACATGGGTTATCAACATATTTAGCCTATTTCTTAATTTCTTGCTATAGCCCCGTGAGGGGATTAACTGGTGTTGTGTAGGGCAAGGCGGAGTAAATCCAAACAGGGTAGGTGAATCCCAAGATAGGATAGGGACGGGGTCTTGAAGCCTTGAGGGAACCCACTTATAGATTTGGTGTCAAGCGCCCTACGATAAGTAAAACCACACGCTCCTTAGGCTTGAGTTTAGGAGAGAAGTAAGGAGTCGGGCTTAAATATGTTAATTACCAAATGTATAATAAATTATACATGACAGTCTCAAGTTGAACCAAATTAGGTCGCATAATAATGTGTGTTAAACATTGGACTTGACAGCTTCCTAGTAGGGGAAATTACAGAAGAATTGTTATAAACAAACTCAGCTTGTGTTAAGGCCATATCCCAACTTCTTGGTGTGTTTTCCAAGAGGACACCTCAACATATTACCCAAACTTCTATTGACAACCTCAATTTGGCCATCCATTTAGGGGTGATAGGCTGAACTGAAACTGAGATGTGTACCTAAATTCTTCCAAAGGGTTCTCCAAAAGTGACCCACAAACTTAGTGTCTTCATCTGATACAATACTCCTGGGTATACCATGGAATCTCACTACCTCTTTGAAAAACAAATTAGCAATACTTGTTGCATCTCTAGTCCTCTTGCATGGAATGAAATGAACCATTTTAGAAAATCTATCCACAACTACGAATATAGAATTGTTTCCTCTTTGAGCTCTAGGCAAACCCATATCCATACAAAATCCCATGGTCTAGATGGAATTGGTAATGGTTGGTACAAACCAATGTTTTGACTCCTTCCTTTTGCATGTTGACACACTTTGCATCTCTCCACATACTTCTTTACATCACTTTGCATTCTTGGACAATAATAACATGTACTCTGCTGTAGATATGTTTTATCTTGTCCAAAATGTCTTGCTAGGCTGCCACAATGCTTCTCCTTCAAAAGATTCTCTCTCATGGACCCTCAAGGTATGCACAATAGATTAACTTTGAACAGGCAAATCTTCCTGTAGCATAAAATCAATTCAAGGTCCTCTATCTCTGCTGATGGGACTGCTGCAAGCTTCAAATGCATCTTTGAAATCTGGATCATCTGCATACATCTCCTTCAAACTATCAAACCCGACATTGTTAGCCTGAATTTCATGTAACAATAAACTTCTTTTACTTAATGCATCAGCAACCTTATTTGTTTGCCCGCTCTTATGCTTCAACACAAAATTAAAACTTTAAATAAATTCTACCCATTTTGCATGCCTCTGATTCGGCTTGTGTTGATTGTTTAAGAACTGCAATGCATGGTTTTTCTATATAAACAATAACTCCTTAGAAAACAAGTAATGTCTCCACTTCTTCAAAGATTGTACCAATGCATAAAATCTTTCACTAATGTCATAGGCTGAATATTTCTTTTTAGCATTGTTAAATCTTTCACTAAAATAAGTCACTGGTTTTCCTTCTTGACTAAGAACAGCCCCTATTTCCAAGCCACGAGCATCACATTCAACTCGAAATACTTTATTGAAATCAGGTAATGCCAGTATAGGTTGTTCAGTTACTCTATGTTTGAGAAATTGAAAATTCCTCTCAGACTCATTGAACCATTCAAATTGCTTTTTATAACCCTTAATTGTATCTAGTATAGGAGCAACTATATGACTGAAATATTTTTTTAAATTTCCTGTAGAAACTAGCAAGTCCATGGAAACTTCTTACCTCTGATGCACTCTTAGGTGTAGACCTATCTTCTCCTTATCCATTTTCAATCCATCCTAGCCCAAATAAACCAATCCAATTTTCATAAACACACTTTTTCAGATCTATCAACAACTTCTCATGCAACCTTGTGATAACCATAGTTGAAAAACTAGGTCACGGCAGGCCCAAAAATTTTGAAAATCTTGGTCTCGGCAAAAAAATCGGCACTTTTATCAAACATTCGAAAATATATAATTTCTTAAAATATTCTTTAAAAAACACACATATGCACCAAATTTGTAGAACATATATTGATTTAAAATTTTCATCATATATAAATCAAAGTTTTGAGTTAAATACATAGCAATTAGAATTTAGTAAATCAGCATATAGTCATATATCAAAAAACAAGTGCAACATTTGAATAAAATTGAGTTCCATACACATCGAAGTCCAACTTCACAAAACTACAACCTCTTAATACATATTAAGTTCAAGCTTCCATATCAATGAAAACTAGAAATCATAAATTGCGTCTACGACTAAAGCTCAACAGATTATTGGCGTTGGGTAGGTGGTGCTGAAGAAGTTGCAATATCCTCAACAGGTGCCTCATCCATAGTGATAGGTGCCTCAACAGATGCCTCTGATGGATGACCGCACTCGTGTTCCTCCTCACGTGTTGCCACTTCTACATTCCAGTCATCCACCTCCATCTCCATCTCAGCTATCTGATCATCAGTCAAGAAAGGATCCAAAACCATATAATCACCATCAGGAGCAGCAATCCAATCTGCTGAATATGGATCAATGTCATCCAGGTCAAGTGCTTCATGTGAACTTTGCCCTTGCACCTTCTTCTCATGCAATCGAAGGTTGTAGTGCACATAAACAATGTCATTCAAGTGCTTTTGAGTCAACCTATTGCGCTTCTACGTACGAATGGACTCAAAAACACTCCAGTTGCGCTCACAACTAGAAGCACTACAAGGCTGTGATAGTATGCGGATGGAAAACTTTTGAAGATTAGGTCTTGTGGCACCATAATCTTCCCACCAAAGATCTGCAAATATAAAAAAATGTCATTTATAACTTAGTAAAGTTTTCAATAAACTTGAGTGAAATAAAACGGTATAATAAAATGAAACACATATTTTGTTCTACCTGCCTACAAGGTGTTTCTCCTACGTTTGCAATCAGGTGAAGAAAACAATAGCCCCTTGGCCCTCTTATAGCTCTGCAACTCATCAAGTATCAGGTCTCGAAGGTGCTCATCGTCAACTAATCTCTGAATACATGTGTCCAAGCCAATTTGAACCTCTACATATGCTTTGAAAGTGTCGGAGAAATAGAACTTGGGGTTCAAGTAGTAGGCAGCAGCATGAATATGTTGGAGTTGTCAGTTCCACCTACGATCGATTATGCGCCATATGGATCCATATTTGGTCTCATTTGACCCATACAAGTGTTGAACGGCCTCTTTGGCCCTATCCATGGCCTCATATATACACCCCATGGGGTTTTTATCCCCATCCACCATTCGTAGAACCCTCACCAATGGTTCTGACACCTAGACATAAAAAATTTAACAAAATCAGCGAATTGCAATATCTGAAAATTTAGTAATAAATCATCAATCGAGGTTTAAAAGCTTACATTGATGATCTCCTCCATGATCGTGGCAAATCCAACATCAAAAAGGCCTTCACAACCTTCTCTGTAGCTGCATTATCAATCACAATCTGTACCACATTTCGTACCCCCACATCTATCACTGTCTCATCCAACATGTTGCATAAAGTATCTGCATTTTTCACTTGATCAGAGGCATAAATTGATTTTAAAAATACTAAATGTCCCCTTGAAGCAGCTAGAAAGTTGATGAGCATCCTATTCTTGCCATCTATCCAACCATCGGATATAATAGTGCAGTCATTCTGTTCCCAAATTCTTCTTTGCTCTTCCACAAGTCGATGAGCGTTTTGGACCTCTTCCTGCAACAATGGCCCACTCACCTCATAAAGACTTGGGCCCTTGAACCCCTTACCAGACACGGTCATTGCGGTGACCAATTGATCCCAATACAGACTACATAAAGCGTTGAAGGGAATATTGTTGTAGATCCAAAATCTAGCAACTGTCGGCTTTGACTTGTGTTGCATCTCTTTATTCCATGCAGTGCCTTGCAATCCGGGTTGAGCACTAGGAGTGCTACATAAAACCCAAAAGTTTGCTAGCTCCCCGCCCACATTTCCTGATCCTCGTATACGTGGCCCAATGGAAGAAGCCCCTACACCTATTTCCAAGCCTATAGAGCTAAAATCTCCCATTGAGGCAGACACTGCCTCTGTTGTCCTCTTTTTCCCTGCCTTCTTTAGCTCATGTTCTGCAAGGCTTGTTATAGCCGCTCCCATAACCTCTTCAAGACAGCCGCCACATGTAATATCATTGCCTGGAATCTTTCCAAGGTGATATTTTAGCCGAGTTATGCCACCAGTCATCTCCTTAGGGCAATGATTACATTTCACACGTCCTGTTTTTGATCCTAGTGTCCCATGTTTCCACATGTCGTCCCTCTTTCTACCACTAGCCATTTTGTACAATTACTGGCACTGAATGTCTGCAAATGCAAGGATAAATAACTTGAAATGTTGGACAAAAATTAACATATAAATTAGTAATGTTTGCAATTTGATTTGTCATCTGAACAAAAGTAAGCTACATTTAGTCCTACAAAGAAATGGACTTTTGTTGGTTGTATGAGCCTATTATTTCTTTTTGGACTTTGTCAATGCTCATTACTGACTTCTAAAAAAGTAGGTATTGGAGAAAGTGTCCAAAAAGGCTGCAGAAAAGGGTGCTACGCTCCTCATACCCGTATGAACAAGAAACTACTTCTGTCAACATCTCTAGGATTCCCTAATTCCACTAATTAGCCTGTGAGAATCTCATGAATAGGCTAACAGTCTCTCCATGCCATATTGGCTTAGGAAGGAGGCATTACAAGGTTCATATTAAAAGACTTCACTCACTCTAATTAATTATTAGCATTCACTTATTTTGTAAATCCCTCCACACAATCAACAATCTGTTAGAAGCGATCATCCAGATAACTCGATGCAAATCCATCCCTGTATTGAATGCCCTGCAATGATTAATTAGTTCAAGTTCAATCGACTCAAATAAGATGTGCAAATCGATCTCTCTGATTGATTAGTTCAAGTTCATCATTTATGTTTCAATCATCTATCTAGAACATTCGCCAAAGTCTTGAAGGTGTAGTGTTACACTTGCTTTGGGCAAATTCGTCTCCAAAGGAGACTTTATCAATTTGGCGATTTGTAGGAAGACTAGGATGACATTGATTATCACTAAAACGTCTCAAAATCCCTCTTAGCTTGCAATGTAATTGATCAAGAATAAATGAATCCAAAGTCCATCTCGATTGCTAGCGCAAACGCTCCTTTTATACACCTTGCGAAGCACCTTTCCCTCCAGAATATTTGAATTTCAATTAGGAGGGAAAACATAAAGTGGCCCAAAATAATAATATTTAATTTCACTAGTCCCTTTATTAGTTTATTAATTCAATTCCCTTGTCAAGAGAAAGGGTGCATTACACATCTCAAAAGAATCTCTCCCTGTACCATAGACAAATAATAAAGCAGAGTTTGCTTGGGCCTTGGGTTTGCTCCCCAGTGGTCTCGAGTTCGACTCCAAAGCCTGGACTTACATGAAGCACCTAGCTTGCAAGCGACTTGGTACATCCTCAAAGGATTAGTCTCACTCTAGCTCGCCCCTTCCAGACCCCAACTTGGCAGCAAATAAGTGCAAGGTAAGGCGGGTTGAGTGTTGGGCTGGGTCACGGGGATACCTCTAGTGCAACAAAATAAATATATCTAGAAGAAACACAGCAGCAAAGAGTTCCCAAAGGAAATGATATGGAAAGTCTCTAGCTGTCTCAAATTCACGAATCTGGTTAGTTGCAGCCCAGGAAAGGTTAAAAATTGTTTCGTAGTTCAATACAAGTAAAAGCAATACCTGTTATATACTTCCTCTTGTTGATAATTACAATTAGATAATGTGGGTGTATTTTCTCAAAGGCAAGGTTGAGGTATATGAAAAATCAAATAGTTAAAAGTTGCTGTAGAGGGTGAATCTAGTTTGTAAATTAAGTTTTTATTTGTTGATAATAATGGTGAGTTCTGTGACAACGCATTTGCTTATTCTTTCACAAAAAGAACCACAAAGACAATTTTTGTCCCTTCTAGTCTGCAACAAAATAGAGTTGTAGATATGAGGAATTTAAAGATGATGAAAGTGGCTCAACATCTGTCAAGTGCTAACATGGAATTTTGAGAGGAAGTGATTAATACAGTTG
The DNA here is from genome assembly GCA_018584345.1 of Thuja plicata. Lineage (NCBI taxonomy): Eukaryota > Viridiplantae > Streptophyta > Pinopsida > Cupressales > Cupressaceae > Thuja > Thuja plicata. Next base: position 1,477,393 of record MU223183.1, on the reverse strand, counting down.
TCCATATTCACAACAAAAACCATAAGGTGTAAAATATGGGATGACACAACAAGAGAATTGGTGAGGCAATATATCAAAACTACATTTCATTTAAACTTCTATTCTACATATATCCATGTTCCAAATCAAGTTTGTAGTAAAATGGATCACAAATCCATGAAATTCATTTTTGTGTGCGAGAGGAGCAGTAAAAAGTATATAGACTCGTGAACATCTTCTTGAAGGCCAATTATCAATAAGGACGTTGATTTCGATAGGGATGATAATCTTTTCAGTTTTTATTTTCAATCAACGCATTGACACAATCAGACTGTGTATTTTAAGTTCTCATGCCATAGCTTCATATGATACTTGAATGAAAATGACATTCAAGATCATGTTGGGGCTAATTGTTAGTGTAGGTTTTTTCATGTTAGGGGCTATTTATTTTTCCTACACATTTTACTTAAGCTTGCTTAGGTTATTAGGAGTGGTGAATATGAGGACACGTGACAAAATACTTCAGCTACATGTGTAATTCTCCACCTCACGTGGGTAGATGAGTTACACACCCTCTTTTGGCTTATTTTGCCACCTCACATAACCACTATTTTGTCATTTCCTAAGTAGGTTATGGGGTAGTTGGGTTCCTCACCCTCTTTCAGCTTTATTAGCCACCTTTATAACTCCTTTTCTATTTTCATATAAGGAGGTTATGCCACTTGTTTTGGCATTTACCAAGAAGGTAAAACCTCCCACTTTAAATGGGGAATAGGATTTAATGCACCCCTTGGATGTATATGCTATTATTTTTCTATATAATAAGCACTATACTCTCACCGTCACTAGTTCAGCGATAGCTCGGTGAGAGTCTTCTCCAAAATTCTCGTCTCTATTTTTCTCTCATTTCAGATTTCTCTTCACTCAACTATTTTGATCTTCGATCATATGTTGCTTGGAGATTGCATGTGATCTACGACCGACATCAGGTCCTGGCTTGGTTCTCGCTTCTCACAGAATTTAACACTAATTGGGGATGAAATATTGACAAGGAAAGCCAAATAAGTTATGAAATATACTGCTGGGCAGTAACACCAATAGGGATGCCAAAACAGTATCGCACTACAGTCTTACATAAAGGGAGTTAACGCACGTTGATTGTACATATAGAATGTTGCTTTGAGACCAAAGAGAAATGTTAATAAAGTATATATGACTTTCTCACATTTGGTTAAATGATTAACCTAATTAAAACTTTTATCCTTGGATTTTCTCATTTTAACTTGGGATTTCCTTCCTTCCATTAAGGATTTTTCATTTTCAATTTGAGGAATTCCATTGCATTTTTCCATTTTTCCTTGCCTTCTCTTTCAAGCTTGGAATTTTTTAATCTCTTACTCACTTATATTTTTCCAAATATTGAATTTTCAGTTTTCCACATCGCAACTTCACAAATTTCATTTTCAAACATAAATTTTTCAAAACATCATTATCTTGACTTACTCAAGGATTGGTAGGGAGGCAAAAATCCCAAAGGTAATCCTCCTCAAACCGGGATTTTGCAATTGAGACTCTATCTTCGAAAAAATTTCACCATTCACAATCTCAACCTAAGAATTCTTGACTCAACTCATCCATTCCTTAAGAACTAGGAGACTAAGAAAACCAAAAAATGTTACCAAGCTAAATACGAAGCTAGAAAGCAAAAAAAAGACGTGGTCCCCATTTGCAATGGGGCGTGTGTGTTTACAACGCAATAGATAGTAAATAGGATCACTAGGTGCATCAAAGGTGCAATGGGTTTTGCAAAATGGTATGTCATTTTTAATGATTGCCATCTAGTCAGTTAAACATATTCAGAACATGTTGGATCACAATATATTGTTAGTTTTGGAACAACTGCAGTTATCATCAGTAAGCAGAATGAGCAGACTATCATTTTCTCTTCAACCAAACCAGAATACAAGGCAGCTGTTCTGGCTAAAAGGGGAGCAGTTTAGCTGAGGAGGGACATAGCTAAATCATAATTATTTCAGAAGTAGGCTACAAGTATATTTTGTGATAATCAAGCTGTGCTCAAACTTGTCATGCCCCCACCATATAGGCTCAGATTTAGAATCATTTAGCCCAGCAAAGAAAACAACAAAGAGGAGCGGCAGATTATGGACAGCGATTCTCCGAGGGGTGCATGTCTTAACAAGTAAAGAGCTTAAGCACACATTGGTTTATTATGAGCAGCGATTAGTATCAAGGGACACTTCACCATAAACTCCAATCAGGCCACTTAAAGAATACAATTAGTAAATAAATACCTAATGCTAAGTAGGGTCACCAATGTTTGGGATGTTGTTAAAGAAAGATAGCGACCTAAATCAGGGCAGTGATTCTCTTTGGAAGAATACATCACTTCCAACTGAAAGACTATGACCCCACCAATTGAAGATATAAAAAGAAGATCCATTCATTTGAAAGACGCAGTGAATGAGAATTCTGATTTTGGAGATTAACTCAGAAAAGTGCAGCCATTTATAATATTTGGAAAGTAATTGGTAAGCCATATGGGTGAATGTATTATTTAGTTGTTTGTTTATAAATCTGTTAAGAAGCTCAATTCATTCATTGCATTAATTGATTTCCAACAAGCAATCATATCTGGGATCAGTGTGGCACGTGTGATGGGGCAATGCAGCAGTACCAGTTCCCTCCTTAAGCAGACCACCCCAAGTTGGTTTGCTTGTGTGCCAAGTGGCTAAATGACTCGGAGGCTCATTCCACGCTCTTGGGCTTAATTGAGGAAAAAAGTCTCCCGGCACCCTATCATACTTTCCCATCGAATTATTAATATGGTTGGCTGTTGGAAATATACTTTGAAATGGATCCAATGCATTTAGGATACTTTGTTTTCATAGGGATTATTTATGATCATAATGCTTGATGTTAATTAATTATAATTTTCTCTAAGTTTACTTGCCATTATGTAATTTATTTATAGAATACCCATTGTAAATAAGTTGTATCGTTGGAACTGTTATTTTTTGGGCAAAATCAGGTATATCCCAAAGGGGGACATTACAAAACTAGTAAAAAATCTAACTAGCAATCGCACCTTAGTGTGCAATGGGAACGCCGTAGAGTTATGGAAAGGTCATTTAAGTATTTGTCCCTTTGTTTGTCACTCCTCATCCTCTCTATATCTCTTTATAATAAATTGATAACTTTTCCTCTCTATCTTTCCCTCTCTATGTTTTTCCCCATCCTCTCACTTTATATTCATCTATATCTCTATCGAACCATATCTCTCCATCACCCCCTTCCTATAACTTTTAATCTGTCCCTCTATATGTATCATTATATGCATTATAATTGTAAAGTAAAATAAAATATTTTTAAAACTAAATATATTTTAATTGTTTTTATAAGTTGAAATAAAATACATTTATTCATAATATCTATTTTTTATCAATTGAAATCAAATTAAATAATAAATACTACTAAAATAAACGTAATCCACTTTATCCTTGCATGTGTTGATTGGTGAATGAATGGGTGTGCTCTACATACCAAAGTTATTATGGAATCACCATGTAACTTAAATCTAGAACCAACAATTTGTTTATGTTTAGAACATCGGTCCATTTGTTTGGAGAATAACTATATTATATTTTTGGATCATAAAGAAAAATTATATGAAAACATTTATATTCATGGACACATGAAATTCAATGTTGTTTATAAATATACACTTCATCAATTTTTGAAATAATAATAATAATAATAATAATAATATATTAGATTTCTACAAACTATAGTAAGTATTACAATTATATTAGCTTTCTTATAATGTTTAAATCACATATAAAAATGTCCTCCCTCTCTATACATCTTTATATCTTGGCAATTCAGTCTCTCTTAACGTGTCGGATTGGAAACACCACTCAAGGCTTTATCTACAACTTTGTGGGAGTTCAGTGCTGGCAAAACGATGATGGTGGATCATGTTATGTATGTGGAGCCTAATCAGACTCAGTTTCTTTCGGCGCGGTTTCCCCCATACATATCTTTATCGGCCCCAAGCTCGGGGTCAAGGGTCGACCATTAATTTTCTATTAGTTAGAGTATTTTTTGCCCTAATTAGGTTAGGTCAAATATGCTTGTGAAAAGGGCTTAGGTTTTTGAGATTTCATTGCATGAGGGATTTTCGTAGCTTCCTGTGACGGTATTGAGTTGCAGGTTTCAAATTGTAATCGCTGGATAATAATAAAAATATTGGACTCGTTGTTGGTGGACGTAGCCCAGGGATTGGGTGAACCATGTTAAATCTCTGTGTCATTTGTGTTCTCTTCCGTGTTTATATTTGCATTATTCTGCTTATTATTCTAACAGATCAGACAGCTTTCGGCAAGGCAGTGGAAGACTTTCTCACAGTGAAACTAAAAACATATGGATGGTCCTCCTGGTCGTGGTCGATGTGACTTGGAGTGTGCTTTCGGCGGTTCCGCCACCAGCTCCGGCGGGTGCGTTGCCTCTCTCTGGGCATTCTCTTCATTTTCTTGGATTTCTGTAACCTGAAACAACCCGCAGCAGAGCAGGAAGTGACCAGCTCAGGTTCCTCTAGTTTTGATTGGCTGTCGGGGGCAGGTGCCGGTTGGGGCTGCATTGTCGGGATGGCGTCGCACCGGAAGGACAGGTCAAAGTCTGATAACATTATGTGGCCGTCAGAAACCCCTTGCCATCTCCCCTCATCTCTCTCCCTCACTACATCCCTATCCCACATTTATCTCTCTATTTCTACCTCTTTGTGATTGTTTTGTCTAACTATTTCTGGGTGTCCGTCCTTTTCAATCCTCATCATCTGTCACAACGCAATTTGCTAGATTTCCCATCACCGCTTTTATCTCTGATCTAGCTATTGTCATGTTATAGCCATAATGAATTATAGAACTGTTCCTAATGCAACCCTCATGCTCGCTCGATTTGGTTTCTCCTATTCCTTCACTAGCCATTTGAATTTGAATTACTAACTTTGTTCTAGGTTGAACAAAATAACGAGCTACAAGTAAGTTTGCTACACAATAAAGGCATCCCCAAATATGTTTATTCTGTAAGGTTGTATTTCACACTAAAAGTCGTAACCAGAGCATTGTTACGAGATTCTATAAGGATTTATTTTACGCATCTCTTAGGCAGCTTTACCATGCTCTTCCATATGATCACATTCCTTATACAAGGGTAGTGTGGTTCCCATCCGCTACAGGCAGTTGGAGTGTAGTACCTACTGAGAAAACCTACTGAAGATTCAATTCGAGAAGTGATGGTTTGCTTGGGAAAGTACTGTTGGGACAAGTTAGGTCCGGAGGATCACAAGATCCTACCAAGGAAAGACTTTCTAAAACAGATAGAAAAAATTATGGGGGATATTATATGTACAATAATTGCACATTATATACCGGGGAAACGGTCTCTTTTAGGAGACAAATCAGGTACACTGCACATTATCTCCTCCATTACACTGCTAAACTTTGTCGGTAAATGTCTTTCTTTACGGATGAGAGACTTGAAGTTTGAAGAACATCAGGCGGCAAGCCGAAGGTGTTTTATTATGTTTACCACCATACTTTTCCATCTCCTTGCTTACGAAGCTCTTGAGGTGAAGAGTACTCTATACCAGGAATGGAAGGATGTAGCAGGTGATGATCAGCAACGTTTCTACGATATGCTCAAAAATGCACACTCTGCTCGCTGCCCCGTTCTCGACAAGATTTTGTACTGTGCGCTGCGGTCAGAGAGTAGTATTTTGGTGAGCAAGGCATTGCAGTGGAGCGGTCAACCATAAGAGGATTTCGACAGATTTATACAGTTTGTAAGACAGCATGATGAAAATGAAAATTTGAGAAATGTTTTCGGCAAGTTTCATTTAAATGAACAGCTCGCTAATAACCAAGTTTGCGAACCGTTCCATCAAACAGTGCATTATGTTGACCAGACATGACATATCTGTTTTCGGAACTGGGTAAAAATTGTATTTTCCTTCCACAACGTAATCGGCTGGTGTAGTTGATAAGAATTTGAGAGTCATGTCTTATGTTTGATTCTAATCCTACACAACATTTTTCATAAAATAACACTAACTATTTTTTTTCGCCCATGTACTTGAGCAGTTTTTTAATTTGACATTTTTTCCTTGCTTAAAACATGGGTACATAAAATCCTACGCTTCCAATTTTCCATAATGTTACTAAGATCAGCCTCATCTATGGGAGTTATAAAACATAATGGACAAGAGGCATAATGTGAGCTGTAATGTCCCCTCCTTGGTTAGATTC
>MU223183.1:1447912-1470991 GCA_018584345.1 Thuja plicata | reverse complement strand
AAGTGATTATCAATTAATGGTTGTAATTATATTTTCAAAAGGCAGGGGAGAGAGAGAAGTTATGCAGATTCATATGTGAAGAAAACAAGTTACACAATATAAACACCCACCAAAATATATATATATATAAATATAAATATGTGTTTACCATCTCCTTAATCACTGTCTTATGGTGACGTTAATATAAATTGTTGCCCCTTATTTCCAGAATATTAATATTGTCTGTTCTAAACCACAAACCAATCGTATCGCTTAAATCGATGGTTGTGTTTACTCATATTCTTGGAGGGTTTGACCACCAATCTCACTAAGATACTGCCGCCTTGTTCTCTGAAGTCGTTCAAGAGACCGTAACTTCACTATGCCAGGGATATCGTTGTTTATCAATTGTGCAAAGTTAAGGACAGCCACAAATTTTGTGAATTCTTTCAAGAATCAATCAATGCGGTTGAGGAGCCCATGGATGGCGTAGATATTCAACTCCATATATAAGTGAATTAGAAAATATGAGTTATGGGGTTGACTTAACATTCTAACCGATAGCATTTTCTCTATTTCAAGAGATGCATGAACTCAAAAAAAAAATTGCCCAAACATATGAGAGAAGTATACCGATTTCCCACCATTAGATATTACGAAATCCCAATGCTCCAAAAAGAGGTGGAGGAGTATTTGTAATGCAAAAGAAGCTAACATCTACGTTTTTACATTCCAAAGTACTGGTCAGACACAGGGGAGCCCTTTTTCACCTCAGAGCAGCAGTCAATCTCATGGAGGAAGGAATGATTAAATAGCTGCGCAACAGCCCACCTCTGTTTCGGATCTCTCCGCGAACATTTCTCAAGAAAAGTCTGGCATTGAGACAAAACACAGGCGGGCAAGTCCCAAACTTCATCTGTGCAGGCGATCCGGTAAATGGTCGCCAGTGGAATCGAACCCTTGCTCCAAGACGACCTTCCAGTTGCCATTTCCACAACTGTGCAGCCGAGGGACCAAATATCAGAAGCCATCCCCTGTTCCACCTGATTCAAAACCCCCGGAGCCATCTACAATGACATCCCCCTCAAATCTCCTCTGCCCTCATGGCAAATCCAAAATTCCCAATCTTTACTTCTCCCGACCCCGGAAAGCACATTTTTCCCCTTTCCGCCAAATGAAATGTAATGTCGGGAAGAGTATATCCTGGACACACCCGATAGCAGACATTAAATCCGGTAAGAGGACTGTCAGCTACAATGAATCCCGGTGCATCATTCAAACCAATGCATCGAAAGCCGTGGGTCACAAATATGTCAGCGTGGTGCCCGAGTCGATGATGAACCCTCCGCTTCCGTCCTTCTTCATATCGAACGTTCCTTCTGTAATGTCCGCCAGGACTTTCCCCACGCTCATTTCTTTCACAGAGATGCAATAGAAAGTGTTCTGACGCTAAAGACAACCAATGCATTTTCTGCCGCCAGGCACGCACTCCATCCTTTCTAGTGGCGGCATCATCACATCAGAAAATAGGAGTTATATTGATTTTATTCATTGACGTGTAAAGTGGAAGGTGAATAAAGGAACTCACAATCAGATTCTCTCCTGCATGGATGGTCAAGATGCTTCTAATGGCAGTCATTGGGCTCTCCACCATTTCTAGCCATTGATCCTATAAAATAGGCTGGGCCTTTCTCATATAGAAACGCCTACGGCGTAACTAGTAATTTGAAGGGTTAAGCTTCTCACATTTTTCATTTATGACAATTCAGGATGTCAGAATAGTTAGTATAATGGTAAAAATTAAGTCATGTACTTATGGTATGGAAGGCACATTGACATAGAAAATTAATGAACACTATTGAATATAGTAACATAGCATTGTACTCTATGAAAAATGTAATAACAAGGGGCATTTCACTAATGAGCTTTGTACTTAACGATTTACTGAGAAGTGGATGATCAAATCTAGCTTAAATGTATTCTCCAATTTCATTTTCCAATAAAATTGGTAAAGGTAAAACAATCTTTTCAGCTCCCTTTCAATGTTTTCTCCTATGTTTGGTTCTCTTATTCCAAGAACTGATTTTCTATTGAATTGGCTACAACCTGCAGAATACTTCACCGAATTGGACTTGAAATCAAGCTACCAACAAATTTGTGTGAAAAAAGGAAACATGAAAAAGCAGAATTAAAAACAAGATAAGGTTTGTACAAGGTAGCATGTATATCATTTTGGTTGTGCAATTACATGACACCTTCATGGAGATGATTAATACATCCAAGTTCACCATTTATAGGTACTTGTCTAAATGTGTATTTGAATGACATATTTGTTCCCAGAAGACATGGGAGTAACATCTACTCCATTTGCACCAAGTTTTGGAGACTTTGAAGAAAAAAACATATGTTCAATAATGAGTATGAATTCAGAGAGCAATGAATAGTCCATTTGAGATAGGTCGTTAAAAAGGGGAATTAGGGATTGACCCAACAAAGGTAGATGTCATTTCCAAGTGGCTGAAAGCTTCCAATTTGACCAAAACAACAAAATTCTTAGGTAACATCCAATGCCTTTGAAAATCCATAGCCTATTTCTCTACTATTGCAGTTCCAAATCAGCAAATCACTTTTAATGGACCAATAAAGTGACACTTTAGTGTTGACTACACCTAACTTGCAGTAAGTGGGTTTGCAATGGGAGAGATCTTGATGCAAAGAAAAATGGTTTTTACCATTTGAAATAATTCTATGGTGCTGTGCCATATTAACCAACATATGACAAGAAAAAGTGGTTTAAAAAGGAGAAAAGCATTGCCTGCTTGGTAAAGAAACTACTGTCATACTGCGGACCAATGACTACATTCAACTCAAAAACAAAATAAACTGCAACATGTGTTTGCATTACTTGATTGAATTGTTGCCTTGATGTGAAACTGTTAAGTTCTTCATTACAGCAGAAATTTCATCACATGAATGATGAAACAATTCCATCCTTATCCTCTGTTTCTGTGTATGCAAGCATTCAGAGACAATTTTCTAAATATTCCTTAAAACTACAAAGTCTTTCTTGCAATAGTAGGCTGTGGAAACCTGCTGGCTATATGATTGATTCTTTGCTTTGCATGTGCAAGAGGAAAATCTTATTGAAAAGATCAAGCATTGAAGCATATTCAAGAAGCATGAAGAATTATCACAGTTTTCTTATTTACATCCACCCTCAGAGACCACTTAAATTGATATGCTTTTTTCAAAAACATTAGAGAAACTTAGAGAAGATAACAAACTTTTATGGTTAGGGCAATGCTAGGTTAGATAAAATGAAAATTTGACAGAGAATAAACAAAGAAGATTCTATATGATGAAAGGGGAAGTTAAGGAAACTTTTTCCCCCATTGACAAGAATTTGCCGATGCCGCATAAGCACTTTACTGGAAGAGTAAATAAACTTAATTTTGAAACAAATATTTTTGATGGAGATAAATCAAACCTTAATATCTTCTGCCTCCATGCTTTTATACAGTAAATTTGCAGGTTCTGAACTCCTAGTCAGATCATACAATTCCAAAGTAAGAAAATAAACAAAAAACACAACAGTTGTAGTTATTATAATCTACAGTAGATTGCAATGAAAGCAAAAAAGTCTATTTGAAAGATTATTCCATGATATGAGATGCTTACCTTTGAAATTTGGATAGCAAATGCAGATCTTTTGACATCACAGCAATATCTGCATTTTGACCAATCATCTGGCAACAGAGTAAACTATTAATAAACCTTGTTAATACAATTTTTATATTTGTATTTGCAATCAAGTTAAGAGATTCACAATGTAATGATATCTGAACAATTAAAACATTTGGAAGCCAACATTTTTTAGCAACTAATATAACAATCTCAAACCATTCCAGACTACAGAAACATATCTAAATGGCACAGAACACAACAAAATTACCCAAGTGGAAAATAACTTGACCCTAAAACTGTTATCAGTTTTCTAGAAAGGCACATTTGCTGTTGTAAGGCTGGAAGCGAAGACTTTGACTGTGACTAGTACCTGACAGATGTTGACTGGTAATATGTTAACTAGCAACAAAGAGAAGTGTCTCACTGTTGTGAAAGTATATTAATTAGTTAATGTGGTCAAAGGTGGCCTGAATCTCAAGAGGTCCTGAGACAATGCTCTAGATGGGGACCTAGATTTGATGTAAGTGTGTGGAAGCAATGTGGGGACAAGAGGTCTAGAAAGAGAAGAATAGAAGAACTGGAAGACTCTTTTACTAATTTGTGTGTTCTATATATGTTATACTCTCTTGAGATGTATGGCTGTATATTTACTCCAATATATCCTAATGTCTACCTATCAATGCAAATCTACTTATGTTAAAGATGCACATTTATAACTCACGTGATCATGAAAACAAAGGTCATCATGGTAGTTGAACTAGTTGACCTTCAATGTTTGGCACTTCACCTTCAGACAGTTGGTGTTCTAGCCACACAGTGTGCCAACAAGTTGCATGTAAGGGAACAACTCTAGATGGTACAAGGAATTGACACATGGTGCTCTAAGATGTTGCACGATGTTTATGTCGGATTCTAAACTATGTGCCTTGCATGTGCTAACATGTGGGGATGTAAATGTTTAAGAAGCAATGTAGCATGATCCTTGGTATTCCAGGGATAGTGCATGATGCAAAGGTACACAAGCTAGGGGTGATTTTTGAGTTATACAACATGGTTCCTAATGCTACACACATGCCTCATGGCACAAGAGGTTGCATGCAAGGTTGTGCACTATGGTACATATGTCTAGGGTTGCATATGTTTGTGCAATAGCACATAAATATTTAGTTCTTGAAAGGCAATCATCCCAATTGTGCTAATGCAAATTTGTGCAATCCATTGCAGAGATTGTGTTGCATATTAAACTTGCGGAATCACTTCTCAAATCAAATATCTCTTTAACTCTTACTGCCCACTAATATGGTGAAGTTTCGGGGATTGATAGTGTAAATACCTTAATGACAATGCAAGTAAGGGTGCCCAACAGCTGTGCCACTATAATCTATTGATGCAACATCACACACTAGCTCCTCGCAGGAAGTAGCACTGACACCATTGGTGCTTCCAACTGATTGCCTGATTATCTCTATAAAGTAGCTATCTCTGATCATTTAGACTTTCAGATAAGTGGACAACAAACAGGAGAGAAAACTTTGTTCTCCTTTGCAGTTTAGGATCTGCCAGAACTAGGGGGGTAGCCCTTACTTCAATACCTTTAAATGATAGCCCTTGTATTTGAAGTTATAAATTAAAGCTGAAATGTTCTCACAATTTCAACTAAGATAGGTATGATTGTTACCAGATTAGCTAGATCCTTCGTAAATCTTCATTACAACATCTTGAGAACATGAACAGCTTGACCACATTAAAAGATTAAAATGTTTTTGTATTTTAGGATTGTAATATCTAGGTTCTGGATCAATTATACTCTCAGATCAGTGCCTGTTCAAGACTACACAATCAAACTATTTCATCCAAATGTCTTCTTCTGACATCAGAACTTCATACTCAGGATTTTTAATGTATCACTGCCTCACAGCGATATATCCAAGAAAGGGTATAATCTGCAACATATTTGATTTTTCAATAATCAAATGGTACTTGGGAACTTCATACTTAGAGGATTTTAAATGCGTCACTACCTTACAAAGATAAAATATTTGATTTTGTGCCCAAATGTTGTATGAAGGAAATCATGTCTGTAAATCATAAAAGCCCAACCATAAGCAAATCTACACACTCATCCAAAAACACACCAATAAAGCACTTCTTCAAGAATGCATAAACATGAAAATAAAAGCAAATCAAACCAAATGCACTCAAGAGATGCTTGACTCTATTGTCCTCCTATCTTCAAGATCTTGTGTGGATGAAACATGGGTGCTCTCAGATTTTTAAGCACAAGCACAAGAGGCAATGAGAGAATGGAGATGGTTGATTGATGGAAAAAGTTATGATTATGGTGATGGATGGATAATGTAGCTATATGCTCTTAAAGATGCAAGGGCATAAGTTCTCCAAGTGCTCAAGTATGCAAATACTCAAGTGCTCTCCAAGATCGCGTGATGTCTCAAATGTGAGGAGAAAAACATCTTTTATAGAAGCCTCAAAAAAATCAACAGTTGAGATTAGGAGGGGCTAGGCGGTGAATAAGATTGAAGAGTAGGTAGGATTTGTATAGGATTAAAGGAGATGAAGAGGCAATAGGAAATGAGTGGCTAGAATTAAGTGGTCGGTGTAGGTTATTGGCTTTAGAGATAAAAGTCAAATGAAGAAACATGTGACAAGTGGCACAAGCTCAAAATTTAGGAGTTGATCTATGTGATTAGAGGTGATTGGTTGAATATGAAAGAAAAGGATTAGTGAAATTATAAAATAAACAAAGGTATTTATTCCATAAATAGAAGAAAGGGGATATGGTAAATGGTAAATTAAAAAAATAAAATTATTTAATTTAGGATAGAAAAAGCTAAGAAATTATTTATATAAATACAAATATTTATTTAAATAATAGAGGTTAAGGCTAATGAATTATTTAAATAAATAAAAATATTTATTTAAATAATAGAGGGAAAGGCTAATGAATTAATTAAATAAAAAATATATATTTAATTAATAGATGAATTTTCTTGATTCCATGAGGACATTTTTAAGTGCACAGATCTTTTCACTAATCAAATGCTACTTGGGGACTTGTGCCCATAACAATATAAGATTTTACATTTGAAATACATTAATGGATCACATGTTGCCAATGAAATGCTCCAATCTTGATGACTGAACTGCCTGCGGGACAAAAAGTGATGCACCACTTCAAAAATATCAAAATCATGTCACCTGCTGAGGTGGATTCCATCTGCTAGAATATGATGACCGATTGAAATGCAAATATGCTTCTTCAATATATTTCTCTTCCCGAGAAATGAACATCTTCTCAAAAGGCCATGGGAAATCATGCATTCTGTTGATTTTATCATTGTGTGCTGCATATTAAGCATCCAAAATTGCCCTAGTCTCTTTACTGAAACTCTCAAAAATTACCTCAAGGGAAAATAGCTTGTCCACTGTAGGATTTAGCTTTCCCACACTGGATTCATCTCCTTTACACGCAAAGGATACCAGATTAGGACGTGTTGATTTCACCCTACCACTGATCCAAGGGTTTCATTTGCCCGTTTGTTTGCTGGAATTGGAAAACGAGAATTGGTGAATTGGTATAGGCCAATTCTAATTTTGGTCCAAAATGAGCATTTTGCAGTTCCACCTCAGAACCTGGAATTAGAATTGAGGCATGGAATTGGAATTGAGAATTCAATTTTGAGAAGGGAAACCAATTCCTGTTTTCCAATTCCAAGTTAATTCCAGCAAACAAACGGGCATCCCTAATTCCTAGCAAAACCATCTTCTCAATTGCATCAATTAATCCAATTTTATATTTTAATTGCTTATCAAGCCTTAACAATAAAGCAACTAATTCTTCAACCATTGTGAAGGATCCAAGGGTTTCATCTCATTATGTTCATCCCTCATTCCTAGCAAAACCTTCTTCTCAATTGCATCAATTAATCCAATTTTATATTTTAATTGCTTATCAAGCCTTAACAATAAAGCAACCAATTCTTCAAGCATTGTGATCATTTCATTTGTTGCTTCTATCTCAGAAGAGGCCTGAAGATCATGGCTGGATACTTAGGCAATTTGCCTTATTGTTGCATTCCCTAACATGCATTCATCTCTTATATCCTATTGTTTTAAGTATCCAACTCATGCTTAGCCAAGGCAAACTTCAGAAATACATATGCTTTCTATGTATAGTCTACCTTGCTCATTGTTTTGGATAACCGATGGTTAACCAAATCTCACATCAGTTTATCAATTATCTTCATTTTACTCTCCTTTATCTGCTCCTTCAATTCCTTTATTTCAGAGAGCAATGCCTCTCTCTCTATCTGATGGAAATGCTTCGAATGAACTTGAAGGGCTTGAAATGTTTGACACAAGTGCATTTGTGGATGCCAACAGCTGAGATTTCAATTGTCATTTTCAACCATCACCCTCATGTATTCTGTCTTCTATGCATCATTATTTGCTTGTAGCTTCTTCACAGTAGCCTCATTGAATAGGGTAATATTAACTACTAATGTGGCAGCCTAAGGAGCTGGAGTATCAAATACTCTATTATTAAATCTGTAAAATCTGCCACTTGATCACTACAATTTGTTTTTTTCCCCTGTAGCATTGTAAATTGTAAGCACCTTGTTAAGGTGCACAATTCCATGCTTATTTTGCACCCGTTTTAGTGTGTGTTCATCATAGAACTTTGTTATGCATTTAATTAATAAATATTTAAATATAAGTTCTCTCTTCATTATTTCATCCATTTAATTATTAATAAATTTGAATTATTAGTCTTTTATTAATTAAATGTCATCAAATCTCAATGAGGGCCCTTAATTATGGGTGTGCCACTTTAATTATTTCCCCTTTTCAATCATCATTTGCATACATTGGCCCTATTAGCATGTGTGGCCTATTGCACACATTTTTGTTTATCAAACCTCAATTTTGCACACGTTTCAGACTTCCCCATATCCAAAGTGGCCCTCGACTCAAATTTTAGCCCAAAATTGTTGGTATAGGGTGAGTCAAAAGGTATAGGGCAAGTCAAACTCGCTCCATACCTAGAAACTAGCCCCATAACTGCTTGTGTGCTTGAATGCTGAGTTTGAAACTACTTGTTCTTAATTTTAAATGTGGTTCATTATTTCATCAAATTGCGACATGATCAACGATCAGGATTAGTTCATTCATATTAAAAAATGTTCACATGCTTCGAGTATATGTGAACCAATTAGAATAAGCCATGGAAGAGAACACTTTCCAAGGAAGCAAATAGTCATCACCATGCATCAACGTTCCATACTAGTGAAACTGACTTTGGGACCCGCCATTCAGACACCGCACAAGACCACGGGACCAATCAAAACTTGTAGAGTTGGACAAAGAGAAGATTCCACATTGTGAACCAATAGGGATTGCTAGACGCACGGCACAATCACACAACAGCATGGCTTTGATAGAATACAAATCTTTAGAGCCCATGGGCACACGTCTAGCGACCACATGCCGTCATCACATAGACCGCCACAAAGACTAAGGAACTTAGGGAATATTAAAACTGAGTAGGACCAACCGGTTACTAGGCAAAGGGGTGGCAAATACATGACTATCGACACTCAAAGTTGTAACTTAAAGGCTGAAATATCCCTGAGATGGATTTAAATTTGAACCTTTGGTTTTAAAGAAAACGTTTCACCAATTAAAGGGCAAAATATTCCACAATTTAAATATATCTAATCAAATATTAACCGGAAACCTAGCCACAACCAAAGTACATCCCATTCACAAATAGTTACTATTTTCCTGTTTATAATTTCCACAATTTACATCAAAAAATTCAATGTTCCAGAAAAGCTCCAACAGTTCATAATTAATTTGATCCTGAATGCAAATCTATAACTATATTAATATCCTTTTAATGTGCACCTGAAAGTTGCAATTTACTTCCGCTAGTTTGGGGTTGACTGGGAGGCCCAATCTGTAGTCGCACTACAGCTTGTGCATCTTTTGTGGCAAGTCTTGTAATTACGGCGTCCAAAAAGACTCGTCCCTGCTACTGTGCGTATGAATGTTTCCCTTGTAGACTCGGTCTTACTCCTTCCTAATAACCAAACCGATACCAAAGCTATCGTGGACAAAAGTTCTGCAGGCACTTTACGTTGGCCTTCGAACTCCTGAGCCTTCCGTGTTCACGTCCACTCCTTTACCACCGAACGAAACTCCAGTTCGTGTCTTGTGCTGCTACTTCCACCTGTATGTTGTCACCATGTCTCTTTCCACTAGGCCAGAAGAATCTAGCGAAAGGATTTGCAGAGGTTTCCCACCTGCTGCCATCATATTAGCACTTATGCCAATTTGATTGGCGAAGATGCTACCGTGTTACTCCCATTTCAATGTTGCCTTTCCAAATTGATTACCCTTCCCTCCTCCAATCATATGCTCCATATAAATCCCAGGAAAATCCTGTAAGGAAATCCTGTAATACTCCTGTATTAGTTTGCTCATATAACTAATACGAACTTTTACTTTATTTAAACTGTCACTTAAACTTAATAATCTCATTAATTAATTAGATATTATTAGTTGAGGGAGAACATACTGATAATAAATAATTAAAAGTCTTCAAAAAAAAGACATCATTTAAATAGTCTTAAGACATTACTTTTATTTAGGGGACATCACAGTCTCCCCTTCCCCATATTGCTTGCCCACAAGCAATTGTAAATTGGGGTGTTGAAGTACCTGTTCACCCTCCCAAGTAGCATCATCGGCTGGCAAATCTTTCCATTGGATCAAATACTCTTTGATAAGACAGCTACGCAATCTTCGTTCCCGGGTATCCAAAACCTTTTCCGGAAGCAGCTCTAATTTCCCCTCATCATCCAATGGAGGTAAGTCATCGGACACTGTGACCTGCTGACCCAAAACTTCCTTGAGACAAGAGACATGGAATACATTGTGTATTCGGCTACCAACTAGTAAGTCCAACTCATATGCTACAGCATCAACTTTCCGGATAATCTGATAAGGACCATAAAATCTGGGCTTCAGTTTCTCAACCCTGCTACGCTTAAGAGATGACTGTCGATAAGGTTGTAATCCAAGATACACCAGGAGTTGTAATCTAAGATACACCAAGTCTCCAATCGCGAAACTACGCTACACATGTTTCTTATCTGCATAAACCTTTTGTCAGTTCTGAGCGCATTGCAAATTTCCCTTAAGTATTTTCAAAATTTCTTGACATTCCTGAAGCCAATCCCGTGATTTGGGAACATTACTGTGATCAAAGGCAAGATCAACAAAGGATAAAGCGTCATGCCCATACAACGCCTTGAATGGAGGCATACCAATATACATGTGATATGTTGTGTTATAGCAATATTCTCCCAAATGAAGCCACCTAACCCAAGCCTTCTGATGTCCAGCAACATAGTTGCGAAGGTACCCTTCAATCCATTTGTTTACTATTTATGTCTGTGGATGGTAACTAGTGCCGTGATTCAACTCCGTACCTGTCAATTTGAACAACTCCTACCAGAAAATACTCAGAAACCTACTATCTTGATCACTGATTATAGTCTTTGGTAACCCATGTAACAAAATACCTCTTTGAAGAATAATTCTGCAATCTGAGAAGCCTTAAAATATGTAGTAATAGCAAGAAAATGGGCAAATTTCATTAATCTATCAACCACAATGAAGATGCAATCTTTACCTTCAACCCGAGGCAATCCAATAATAAAATCCATGGATATACTTTCCCACTTCTGATCTGGAATGGGTAAAGGTTGTAATAACCCCGCTGGATAGGAATGCTCTGTTTTATTCTACTAACATGTGATGCATTCCTTAACATAGCGTAAAACATCATCCTTGAGTCCTTTCCATGTAAATCTCTCACGCATTGCCGATAAGTTTTGAAATAACCTGGATGTCCGGATAGCGGTAAGTCATGAACTGATTGCATAATTTTCAATTTAAGCTTAGAACCAGGCACCAAGAATATTCTATCTTTGTAATAAATAATATCATTCACAACCTTATATCTTTCATCCTGAATATTCCCATCCAGTACTTCACAAGCGAAAGAGTATTTAGAATATTCTACTAATAAAAGAGTTTTCCAATCGGCTGTCACCCCTGATAAAGCATTTACTTCTGACTTCCTGGATAAGGCATCAGCAACAACATTGTTCTTACCCTTAACATATTCAATTTCAAAATCATAATCTTGGATCTTACTGACCCACTTTTGTTGTATGTCATTTAAATCCTTCTAACCCAAAAAAAATTTCAAGTTGTTATGATCATTTCTAACAACAAATTTACCCCCGACTAAGTACTGTCTAAATTTAGCCAAAGCATGCATGATGGCCAACATTTCCTTATCATATATTGAGTATAATTTTTCAACATTAGTAAGTTTCCAGCTCTCATAAGCTATAGGATGTTTATTTTGCATTAATACTGTGTTGATTCCCTCACTAGACGCATCACATTCTACTACAAAAGACTGATTGAAATCTGGAAGTGCAAGTATTGGGCAAGAACTCATTACCTCCTTAAGTTTATCAAATAATTGTTGTGCTTCCTCAATCCAACGGAATGCCCCCTTTTTGGTGAGATCTGTCAATGGTGCTCCCAACTGTGAAAACCCTCTGACGAATCTCTTGTAATAACTGCATAAACCAAAGAAACCCCTTAAATCTGAAAGGTTCCGTGGTGGTGACCAATCTAATATGGCCCTTATCTTTTCTTGGTGAACTTGCACCCCCTTAGCACTAATAATATGCCCTAAATACAAGATTTCGGTCATACCAAATTCACATTTCGAAGCCTTTGCATAAAGTGACTGAGATTCCATTATGACTAAAATTTCATCAATATGTCTCAAATGTTCTACCCAGGTTTTGTTGTAAATCAGTATATCATCAAAAAAAACTAACAGAAGTTTCCTCAGTTGTTTATTAAAAATATGATTCATACATGATTGGAATGTAGTTGGAGCATTCGTCAATCCAAAAGGCATAACCAAGAGTTCATAATGGCCATAATGACAACGAAATGTAGTTTTATGAATGTCCTGTTCCCTTAACTTAATCTAGTGATACCTTGATCTCAAGTCAATTTTAGAAAAATAAATAGCACCATGTAGTTCATCTAAAAATTCATCAATTCGAGGAATCGAATACCTGTTTTTTATTGTCTTTTTGTTGAGGGCACGGTAATCTATACACATGCATAGAGTCCCATCTTTCTTTTTTACCAATACTACAGAAGAAGCAAAGGGACTCAAACTAGGTCTGATGTGACCCATATCCAACAACTCTTTTATGGCCTTTTCTATTTCATCCCTAAATTTCTTGGGATGTCGGTATGGAGTAGTGATGATAGGTTTTGCACCTTCTTCTAATTCAATGGTATGTTCAAACCCTCTATCCGGAGGCACACCTGGAAGTATATCACTGAAAACCAAACTATGTGAATCTAATATTTGCAACAACTCATCCTGATAATGCTTGGATTCAAAACCTATTACCTTAGTGGAGATCAAACATTGCACTGACCATGTAGCATCACCATGTCGGAAAATAGCCTCCATTCTTTTAGCAGTAACGATTCTGGGACCACCATTTGACATTCCCCTAAGGATCACTTTTTGCCCATCGACCTTGAAAGAAAACTCCATGCGCTTGAAACTCTGTGAATATTTATCCAATGTTTCCATCCATTGAATTCCTAGAATAACATTAGTATCAACCAAATCAATCACATAAAAGTCATCTATTACTGTACAATTACCAAGAGCAATACTTAGTTGTGGAACCTTATGTGTACTTATTAAATTAGTACCACCTGCAACTTTAACATCAAGTCCTTCATGTTTCTCTGTATGTAAGCCCCGTTTTTTAACAAGAGCAGCATCAATGAAATTATGCGTAGATCCACTATCTAGCATATCAATAACCCGTTGTCCCTGTAATACTCCCCGTACTCTAAAAATATTGTAATATGCAATTCCTGTCATGGATGCTATTATACCACCTTTATTTTCCTAGACATGTTATGTGACCTTTTGAGTATATTCCCGGTTTGGGTCTATATTTTCCTCTTCTTCAATATCTGATATCACCTCTATATAGTCTATCTTCCCCTTCCCCATACATCTATGACCTGGTACCCAAGATTCTTTACAGTTGAAACATAACTTTTTCCTTCTAAGCTCATCACACTCCTCTTTATCCAATCTGTTCCTAGGAGATGTGTCTTTATTAAAAAATTGTTTGTCTTTATCTGGTTTTGGAGGTGCTCCTTTATTAAAGGGTTTCCCTTTTGATGAAGGTTCCAAATCTCTTGCCCTTTTGATTGTTGTCTGCAACGAAGTAGGATTTAAGGATTTGACCCATCCTTTGAGTGCATCTGATAACCTATCGATGAATATGACAGTTTTGTGTCTTTCTGAAATCTCAGTTACTAAGACTGCCAGTTTTTCAAATTCAAAAATGTATTGTTCCACAGTTCCGGTTTGTTTAAGTTGGGTTAAATCCTTCAGATGAAGTTCAAGATCCTTAGAATCAAATCTGTCTATGAGATTCTCAGTAAATTCAGCATATGTGACTATCTGATTGTGTCCCAAAGTTATTTGCCCATGGTGTCACCAATCATGTGCTACTCCATCTAAATGTAAGGTCACGTACTTGATTGCTTCATCTTCCATCATAGGATTTAAGTGGAGGTATGTGTCAATTTTTTGCACCCATGCCCTGGCAGTTGTTTTCCCTGACCCATCGAAATAAGGGATAGACATCTTACCAATTTTCCTTTGCAATTCATTGTTGTGTCTTTGTTGTCCTTTGGGCCTATGCTTCATTCTAACATCCAAATATTCTCTAAATGTCATTGTTGATCTAAAATCATTCCCTGATAATAACCAATCCAGGGGTATTTCGTCCTGTAATTCTCTAATAGTCGGTTCTATTTCCGGTTGTGGGTTCCTAGATCTGAAAGTTGGCATAAAAGGCCTTGTTGATGCGGATCCCTCCGGATGGTTGTTCACTAAATGATCCTCCCGACCACCGTTTCCCAACTATGTTATTCTGGTTTTGGTTTACATCGTGGGCCATAAACTGAGTCATCAAATCAGTCATACGGTTTACATTATCCTGCATATCTTGCTGACTTCTAATTAATGTTGTTATTAGATCCCTATTATTGTCTGTTTCCCCCATAGTATCTGATCAAAAATTATCTCTTCGTCTAATTCGGTATGGCTATCCTCAATGTCAACCGATATAGTTGAACTAAATTGTTCTACTTGATTGTTTTGGTTTCAGTTTTGTCTTACCCGAGTATTTTGAAGATTATAGGATCCCTGTCGCATACTCAGTTGTTCATTTTCTGACCTATGCGGTTTTTACTCATGAATTACTCTACAGGCTGGCAAGATGCACTGCTCTGATACCACTAAAATATCCCTAAAATGGATTTGAATCTGAACCTTTGGTTTTAAAGAAAACGTTTCACCGATTAAGGGGCAAAATATTCCACAATTTAAATATATCTAATCAAATATTAACCAAAAACGTAGCCACAACCAGAGTTCATCCCACTCACAAACAGTTATTGTTTTCCCATTTATTATTTCCACAATTTACATCAAAAAATTCAACGTTCCAGAAAAGCTTCAACAGTTCATAATTAATTTGATCCTGAAAGCAAATCTATAACTATCTTAATATACTTTTAATGTGCACCTGAAAGTTGCGATTTACTTCCGCTTGTTTGGGGTTGACTGGGAGGCCCAATTCGTAGTCGCACTACAGCATGTGCGTCTTCTGTGGCAAGTCTTGTAATTACGGCATCCAGAAAGACCCGTCCCTGCTGCTGTGCGTATGAATGCTTCTCTTGTAGTTCTGGTCTTACTCCTTCTTGCTAACCAAACTGATACCAAAGCTATCGTGGACACAAGTGTTGCAGGCACTTTACGTTGGCCTTCGAACTCCTAAGCCTTCCGTGTTCACGTCCACTCCTTTACCACCGAACGAAACTCCAGTTCGTGTCTTGTGCTGCTACTTCCACCCTGTATGCTGTCACCGTGTCTCTTTCCACTAGGCCAAAAGAATCTAGTGAAAGGATTTGCAGAGGTTTCCCACCCGCTGCCGTTGTATTAGCACTTAGGCCAATTTGATTGGCGAAGATGCTACCGTGTTACTCCCGTTTCAATGTTGCCTTTCCAAATTGATTACCCTTCCCTCCTTCTCCAATCATATGCTCCATATAAATCCCAGGAAAATCCCGTAATAGTCCCATATTAGTTTGCTCATATAACTAATACGAACTTTTACTTTATTTAAACTTTGTCACTTAAACTTAATAATGTCATTAATTAATTATATATTATTAGTTGAGGGAAAACATACTAATAATAAATAATTAAAAGTCTTCAAAACAAAGACATTATTTAAATAGTCTTAAGACATTATTTTTATTTAGGGGACATCAAAAAGGCTAGGCAACCAAGAACAGCAAGTCAATGACAAATTATAATACAGGGTTCAGGGCTTAAGGAAGGCTTGCTAGGACATAAAGGGTTTTTGCACTTAGACAAACTTTGCTAAGGCTTGTCAAACCAAAGAGCCTAAAATTTTGCAAGGGTTCCACTAGACACATGATGCGTTGACCTTTAGTTTTGTAAAAACTAGTCCATCCTAAACTATAAGGCTACAAAAGAAGCATAGTAGGCAATTCCATGTGCACTACAAAAGCTTCAAAATTGTGGTTTTTCATGCTACAACCTTCAACTAGAAAAACCAATGGCTTTTGCATCTACCGCAAATTTTGTGGTTGTTGCATGGAAACAATCAACTCAAGGGTTTGTGATCTACACCTATGGCTCATGGGAACTCTCTCTCTCCATCGCAAACTGTAAGACTACATATGAAGCATAGTTGGTAATTCCATGGTGCACTATAGAAGTTTCAAAAATATGTTTTTTCATGCTATCACCTTCAACTAGAAAAACCAATAGCTTTTGCATCTAGCACAGATGATGTGATTGTTGCATGGAGACAAGCAACTTTGAGGTTTGTGTTATACATCTCTTTTTCTCATCGGAACCCTCTACTTCTATGCACACTAACAAGTCCTTGATGAGCACACGGTTATATTGGGTGGGGGGTGGGGGGGAAGAGGTGAATCAATATAACAATCTTTACTTTTTCAACCTTAAATACCATAAGCCTATCAATTGCACAATAACAACCACAGAAGACGCAACAAGTACACAACACAAGGAGAATACGAGATTTACATGGAAACCCTTGCGGATGAAGACCACTACACAATATTACTTATATGAAATCCTCTTACAACTTTGTAGGCATCAACCCACAAGAGACCAATCCCCTCAATTCATAGGCACCAACCCCACAGCTAAGTACCAACTTAGCAAGAGACAACAATCTCTCCTATGAATGATAGGCACCAACCTCTTGCATAAACCTCTCAAAATTCTGCTATAAGTCTGTTTACAAATCTTCTACAATATTGCACATAATTTTGATATAATGTCTGCCTTCAAATTCACTCTAACACTCCTCACAATTCGTTCATAAAATCTGCAAATAAAGTCTTAAGATCTGTTCTTCATCTGCTGGTGTATTAATATATCAAATATGTCATGTCCCCCATTTGAATGCAATGGGATTTGATAAACATCAAAGTGATTATGGGTGACAATAAGAAAGATATTATAATAGTCAGCAATCCCAATATCAATTATATTAAACACTAGTCAACAAGGTAACGATAAGACCATGGATAGCTGGTGGCGTGGATGGAGTAGCATATACAATGAATATTAGTTCCAAACCTCACAGAAGGGGAGGATGATACAATTAAATGTCATCCCAATTATCCTCCTAGTTGAAAAGGCAGATCGAATCATAGATCTGACAAAGAGAATAATTATGTGCATCCAATTGTTATGGAATCGATCAAATACTGATTAGAGTATAGAGACAAATGAATAAAGAGTAGTCTCAAGATAATTAATGATCATATAATGATACACATAATATACTACCTGTGGTTAACAATGGTAATTAATGGCAGCAATAAGTATTATTAAGGGAGTATCATTAAATATCACAGAGATGGCAATATCATTAAGTATCACAGAGACGGCGATTAAGTATCATTAAGTATCACAGAGACGGCAATATCGATTAATATGCAACTGAGACTAAAGTTCATTGAGTCTCAATTGCTGCGATTACATTAATAGCTGTTAAAGATGTTAGAGACTATCGCTATTTCTATGAGGGAGAACTAAGTTCGAACAGAAACAAATAAATAATTCATTTAAGTGTTGTAATTAAAGAAGAGGTGCAATTTGACTTTGGGTTTCAACCTCTTCATTCAGGCCTCTTCTAGACTTATTTAAGGGAAATCCACCACCTCTCCAAAAGGGCATCAAATCAGAGATTATTAATATATTTGATATTTGATCACATGGAAAAGGATCAGAAAGCAATGATGTGAATTATTATTTATAATTGGTACTCATCAAATTAGATGAATCGTTTTATAATGCTGGCAAGCATCTATGAGTTAAATACCGATTTACAGAATATTATACCTGAATTCTACTAAATAAGAAACCCTTATATGATCTAATATATGTATATAATATGTATCTGTTAATAATAGTGGAATCAGAATTATATATCAGTTATGTTGTGTGTGTGTGTGTGTCTATATATAATTGTAATACTTGAGATATTAATATATACATAGCCTATTCCTTAATCACTCGCTGTAGCCCTTAAGAGGATAGGTTGGTTTTGTCAAGGAGAGGCGGAGTAATTCCTCAAAAGGAAGGAGAATCCCAAGATGGGGTAAGGAAATGTGTTTTCAATGCCTTAAGGGAAAAAAAGTCCCGAGATGGATACGAATATGTGCTCCAAAAACCTTGTGGGAGCCTGCTTGTAGATTGACTTCCATGCGCCCTAAGGACAAGTCATTCCCCATCCTTCTTAGGGTTGATGTTTAGGAGAGAAGTGAGGAATTGGGGCTTAAGTATGTTGACTGTCAAATGTATTATGGATCATTCATTGTTTCTTTATTCAATTCAATTTAAATGCATAGTTATGTATGTTAATCATTGGGAATTGGCAGCTTCCTAGTAGGGAACATTACAGAAACTAAGTAGATTGCCATTTCCAAGCGCAGTCCGAAACCCTAGTTGGGAATTTTAGGGTAAATCAAGTAAAGTCTTAGTTGGGGACATTACATAATATAACTAGTGTTCAACCCACACATTCTATCTCTCACACAATGCTCTCTTTATATCTTCCCAAGAGAGACATATCCTTTCATCTTTAAAACATAACTCTTCACTCCACATGCTAATTGCATCTCTTGATTAATAAATTTGATTATGTTTGAATGATATATCTTTATTCTCCTATCACATCTCTTATTTCATTTTTATTAATTCTTCACTGGTCATAGCACTTCAACATGCCTCATGACTACTCTTAACCAAATATTCAATTCACTTCATTCTTCTATATCTGCATATACATCTCTTTTATATCTGCAAATATTCCTCTTTACATCTGCACATACTTTTCTTACAATTCTGTCATAAATGTATGTGCCTCTCTCATAAATCTGCTTTGATCATATACATACATATATGAATTCTCTCCTTCATTCAAGGCTGCTAGTCTACATATGATAAAAATTTCTAGTCTCCAGACTCTATTCTTCTTCACAGGTCATACCCACATCTTATATCTCTATGACTTCATGAAAATATGCAACTCTTAGGAAAGAGAACCCTTTGAGTGGGTAAGCTCTCTAATAACAAATTTCTAAATACTAATTGCTGCCTCTGAACATTTTATTTATCTTCAAATACTTATAGGGATATATATATATATATCACAAATCTGCTGGTGTATATATGATATATCTTATTAATCCACACTCACAATTCTCTCCATTTTACTATCACCTATTATGACTACATATCCTTATGCCTCTTCATGTAAAGAGAAATCTCTTTGAATAAAGGTGACCTTTTGAAAAGACAACACATTTTGTTAACAATTTCTTTATATTGATTGCCCTTTTAAAAATGTTTTTTGTTTATCTTCAAATTGATCTGATTTTATATCTTCTTAAGTTCAAATAATCTACATTGCAAAACTTACTTCTTTTATTTCATCTTCTATTTATAACATTGCATGGTCTTATGCAAAGAGGTGTCCCATTCATGTAGACAGACAATCCTTCAAGGGAGACATCCTTTGTTTACTAATCACTGCCTTAACAGGGTTGCTACCTTTAAAGTTAACAGCTACTCCATTAATTAGATTACTGCTCCTTAATAGTGCTGAAGGAACTTGGGCGACCGGATATATTCATATTAACTTTGGTGATATATGCCATATTGTATAAATTAAATGCCAATTTTGGCTAGTTGAACTTGGGTATTCTCACATGTGATCCAATTATTGAGCTTTGCGTTCCATCTCCTCCTATTGAGATCACATCTACTGCTGCTCTTGATGATGCTTGTGTTGCTACAATTTCGGCTTCTTGTGATTCAGCGTAGCAAAGTATATACATTGTCTTCCAGATACATTTCCTTATGATGACTACTTGACAGACATTGTGGGTTTGTTTGGGGAGTCCTATCTTGCAGATTTGGGAGACACATTGATGACATCCATCTTCTCTTTGATGGAGATGATCCTTCTTCAGTTGTTGCGAGGGAACACTCAGCCCCTCTTCTTCGTTCTCTACATGATAATTGTTCACATTTAGACATGAGTGAAGATTCTTTTGAACAACATTTGGAGGAGGTGTCTTTATCTTGCTTTGTTTTCATTCTATAAATTCTCCCTAAGTTGCACTTAATGGGGGGTGTTGGTGTATTTAAGTGTTCTACTTGGTAAGTTCTTCTCCTAGGTTCTAAACACACATGTTACTTAAGTTTACTTAGGAACCACATAGGAACATTTCCATCTTTAGTGGACTTATCACTTCACCCATTTTCCACTTTAAGTGGAACTTCCACCTTTAGTAAACATGTCACATTATCAATTCCCCGCCTTAGGTGGGTGATCCACCTTTACTAGGCATATCACATGATCACTTTTCCACCTTAGGTGGGTGCGAAGTTATCGCTTTATATATCATGTCATAAGATAAAGATAGTTGTCGTAATCTTATGCCTTCCTCTGTTTCAACTTGGCCTATTTAACCAAGGGGTCTCCTATGTAAATTCATTTCATTGATCTATTCTCTTTGCATTCTTGATAAAAACACAATTTATTCTTGGCATATTTATCTTCTCATTGTGGCTATCTCCGTAGCCAAATCTTACACTAACAAACAAAAATTACAAATAATTTGTTTTCCAAAAATCTCAAATCTCCATTTGGTGCCGATATAAAAATTGACTTCCTTCCATAAGAACTTGGAAATTTTAAGAAAGATTTCACACAATGAAGATAACAAGGTGACATGTACAAACTCTAGAGGAATATGCAGTAGAGGCCTAGCTGCAAGCAATATTGATGGTGATATTTCAAACAAATTTAACTACATTTATGTGATTCTAGTGAAAATTTGCTCCACTTGTCAAAACTTTTTCCTTCACAATGCTTTATATTGGAGGTTTAGTTGGTGGATTCACCACTCTTTATATCATTTCTCAATTCTATCTATTATCTTACTCATATATATGTCAAAGCTAGCTTCTCTAGAAAGAACTGCATGAAATATGGGTGACAGTGGAGGTAGCGTGTTCAGGGAATTTCTCCTCACTGCTATAAACCAGCAGAACAGTGAGAAACCACCGAAAGGTACTAACTATCCCGGGGAAATGGAAAAATGGAGGCCTTAAATCTGTCAGGGTGGAACAAGTTCTTCCACGGCATTACATAACCACAAAGCTCCAAATGACAAGCATTACTAGAACCCACGGCGTTTGTGTCTCTGGAGTGCACAGCCATATTAGAAATACACAAGTTACCAACCCTCTGAAGTTTTCCAACATTAGTCTAATCTTGACCCGCCAAAAACTCACCTTATTGCCCATCGACCAAGCTAGGATCAAGAGGACGGATCATTTTACTCATTCTGTGGGAACCACTTCCAAACTCATAAAGTTTTTTAACAACTCGCAAATTCTCACTGGTAGTGACCAAACAAGGAAGGGTCTATTAGATTCTCGCCTAATTAGTATAGCACACCCAGTTATGAATTTTGTTGTAAAAAACTGATAGTGTTTCGTGCTTCACTAGGTTTGGGCGAAAGAGGCTACCAAACAGGACCCTAATGCCATCCAGTGATTCTGCACATATTTGGCAGGTGATTGGGGATAAATTTTCAAATTCAAAAACACAAAACTGATATCATGACAAATTCTTGTAACGATAATGCTTGTGTAATTAAATATTTAAATAACAATTGACATGAATAATATTAGAATGTTTCTAATATTAACGCTCAATTCTGTATTCTGTTGTATTTTAGAAGTTTCTATTCCTGGTTTTTTCGTCATGTATATATGAGCTTCAAGCTCCTTGTAAATGCATTCATGCATTACTCAATACAACTTGATTATTTTATGGTATCAGAGCCGTTCTTAAAGAAATTAATAAATTTCATTTCCGAGCTCTCTGCAAAATCGCGATTTTCAGAAATCGCGTTTTCTTCTACCACCGTTTTTTTTCTCCTGCCGCCGCTCGATCTCTTTTGATCTTCGTGGGTCCTTGCACGTGTTGATCGCGGCCCTGTTGTTAGCCTCCGTTTTCTCTCAGACTCCCGTGAGTCTCTGTATGTGCCGACTGCGGACCTGTTGTGGCGTTTTTTCTGTAGTTCTCGGGCTCGTCTGCGACCTGCTCAACCTCAACTCAAACCTCGACGATTCCTTACGCGTGGGTGTGCTGTGTTGTCTGATCTTCTAGCACGTGTTGGAGATCTTCTAGTGTGCCCTCTGGATTTTCTCTACAAAAGCGATTAAAATCAATTTTTTTGAGCCGACTAGGGTTTTCTTCGAAAACTCTATTTTTCTTGCTCGGATTTTCAAAATTTTTACAGATTTGTGATGGGTTTTTCGAGAACTCAATTGGGTTATCATCTGTTTTTTCTGGGTGCCTCATTTTTTGTGCCTCGATTTTTGAGCCAGCGGATTTGTGATCCGACTTCAGATTCCTTGTGGGTTTTTTGCCTACTCTTCTGGGTACTTGTCAATTTTTTTGGGTCTATTTAAAATCTGCATTGAAATCCGTGCAAATGGCATCTTTGACCAACCTGATGCTGGAAAACAGTCAGCGGTTCAATGGTAGCAATTACAACACCTGGAAGCAGCGAATGTTAACCATCTTCGAGTAT